>JAGFNQ010006396.1:71540-152205 GCA_024364735.1 Boesenbergia rotunda
CACTAATTAGTTCTTCCTAACCGTCATGACCGGCCTCATCTCTCGCCACTTAGTTACTTCACTGTTTTTAACGACCACCTCTAGCCGGTCTAAGGTTTCCGATCCACCTTTCATAGTCGAGGTCTATCAGTACTTTCAAATCCTCCTTTTCCAACTGGCCCCTAACTCTGTTCGGATCCTCTGTGGTATAGTCATCCTTTTCACCTTGTATTGTATCCCCTTAGAGCCTCAGATCTTCCATTTTTTTTATTACCCTAAGAAATAGGAGCCCAGTCCCTTCCTTGAACAAGGGGTGGAAGACCCACTATCTGTTCATTAATATGACCTTGGCTCCCTCCTGGCCTACCAATTGGATAGAAGACCCACCTGTTCAACCAGTAGTACCCAAGAACTATCGCTCGGACCCGACTTTTCAATTGGCTTTCTCCAAGATTAGGGGTCTTCGCTTCCACTCCGTTCGCTTGCTCAGTGAGGCAATGTTGTATATATTCGGGCTGAGCCAAATCCCTATCTTCCTGCCTATTCCATTCGGTAAGTTATTACTTTAGAGTTGGATATTTTAGCTCTAACTAAAGTTTTTCTCGTTGTATAGCTCTAGCCATGTGGGATATTGTGCTCGACGAGGAGCTCGACCTAGATGAAGCAGAGCTTGAGGCTAGAGTAGTGGCGGAATTAGCACAAAGAGCGATCTCTCTAGTGTGCTAAGTTGTTGTGCTCGAGTGTACTAAGGAGGCGATCAGCGAGTCGTCGGCCCAACCGCTTGACCTTGATATGGAGATTGAAGAAGCACCTCCTGAGAGGCTAGTAAGGAAACGTCGCCACACAACCATGCCCCCAGTTGTACCCTTGGCAATGGAGCTAGCGGAGGAGGTCTATGACCTTACTGCCCCTCGTCTGACTCACCCGGTCGGTCGTCCACGACCTATCTCTAGTAGGCGGCCTTCAGGCGACGGGTCCCAACTTAGCGATCCCTCCGCTTCACCGCTTGGCTTTCCAGCGGCCGCTGCGATCGAGGCCCCCGGGTACACCTTCATCCATCTGACCACCCGTCAATCTGGAGCTTCCATCGATGATTGACCCGGGCTTGCCCGAGCCCATGATCGACCCTGCCAACCCTCCTCAGTCGGTACATCTACATGGTTGGCTGATCGATTGTTGGGACCAAGAGGTCATTACCACTCACCAAAAGAGTTCGCTCAGCTAAGCAGATAACTTTTTCATGGACATGATTCAGGTTAGCCTATTCACTCTTCACTCTGGCACTTGAATTAACCGTTTCCTTATGTTCAATTCTGGATATCTTGTCGGGTGGTCACCCAGTCTTTGGTTTACAACACCAGAGGTCAATGAGACGTTGAGCGAAGGGTTCATGAATTGGAGACAAAGCTAAGCCATTCCACCTTGCCGCCTGGTGAAGCTGGCACAGACCACCTGCGGTCGGAGGTCGCCCTACTGAAGACCCAGTTGTTTGAGGCGGTTGAGAGGTTGGAGGAGAAGTCCAAGCTGGTGACTGTCGAATGGGGAATCGATCAGTTCCATATTTGCCTCGAGAATTTGGAGTCCTAGAAAAAGTCTACTCAGAGCCGTCAAGCTTGTGCCCGTTCAAACTTAGATAAGAAGATGGCGGAAGACAAAACGTTGGCTGAGCAGCTAAAGAGTCAGCTGTTTCCCATCACTCAACCCAATTAGCCTCGATTAATGAAGAGGTCGAGTTGGCGACCAAGGAAGAGGCGCTCCGGGCTCTGGAGGTTCAACTATCCGCCCGAGATGTTGAACAGTCTGATCGGGATACGGAGATCAACTGTCTAAACACAGAGATGGCCACCTATAAGGTGGGGGAACTGGCTCGACTAGAGGCACATCAACTAGAGTACCTCGGCTCAAAACCCTTCCATCGCTAGCTCGCTTGTCAGACTGCCAACATATTCAAGTATAGCATCCAGAGCGCTCTGCAACAGCTGAAGGAGACTGGGCACATCCCTACAGATCTTCTAGCCAACGTGGTGAAGCCTACTCGCATCAAGGAGGTCATCCCCACCGACGCCTTCCCCCGTTCACTTGAATTGTAATCCTTTGTTTTTTGCTCAGGCTATTCAGGGCTTGTAATGAACTAGGCCGTCGGGGCCTTTCTTGTTTAAATTTGTGACTGTTTTCTTTTATTTGTTAGTTGGGTCTATTTTTTTTTCTTTTTACACTCGGGATCTTGGCTCCTTAGCCGTGGGTAAGGTTCCTTTGCATGTCTATGTGAGCGTATCCACAAATCTTCATTCGGCCATTCGAGGGCTACCAAGGCCCTTCGCTCAGCCCTTGACATATGCTAACAAGGCCCTTCACTCGGTCCTTCTAGCCCATGTTCTTACTTAGTGCTTATCATGACAATACGGTCCTTCACTTGGTCGCTCAGACCCGCCTTCTCACTCGGCACTTCTCGTGCCAATGAGGCCCTTCACTCTGTCCCCCTGGGTATGCCTTCTTGGTCGACGCTACTTGCGCCAATGAGACCCTTCACTCGGCCACTCGGGCCTGCCTTCTTACTTGGCGCTTCTTGTGCCAATGAGGCCCTTCGCTAGGCTATTTGGGCCCGCCTTCTCACTTGGCTCTTCTCGTGCCAATGAGGCCATTACACTTCAGCCACTCGGGCACGTTTTCTTGGTCGGTGCTTCTTGTACCAATGAGGCCCTTCACTCTGACCACCCGGGCATGACTTCTTGGTCAATGCTTCTTGCACCAATGTGGCCCTTCACTCGGCCACTAGGGCACGCGCTCTTCTCATGAAATCTTGTCGCTTGGTCTCTCCCTGGCACTCCTCTCGGATTCCGCCAAGGCTCCACTTACCCCGAGCACCCATTTATGCCACGCAAGTAGTCGTGCGGGAGGTTGAATCAACCATTCGACCAAGGAGTTTGTCATGCCTCGGGGGAGATTACACCCAGCGGGCGAGCCCCGCTCAGGTAATGAGCCGGTCAGATAGCTAACTGTTGCCATTGGTCGGGCGCCAAGGTTGGCGGGTTCGTGAGTCCCACTTATAACTTGCTAGGAGGCGAGAGCCTGGGCATCACTCAGGATAGACCTTCTGGAGCGTGGACAGCCGCTTCTGGTCGGGCCCTTGGGTCAGAGGGTGTGTGGGTGCATGGCCAGCTATAACTCACTAGGAGGCGAGAGTCTGGGAACCACTCGAGGTAGACCTTCTGAAGTGTGGACAGCCACGTCCGGTTGGGCCCCTGGGTCAGAGGGTGCGTGGGTGCATGCCTATTTATAACTCGCTAGGAGGAGAGAGTCTGGGCAACGCTCGTGGTAGACCTTCTGGAGTGTCGACAACCACTTTCGGTTAGGCCCCTGGGTCGATGGGTGTGTGAGAGCATGTCCATTTATAACTCGCTGAGAGGCGAGGTACTAGACCCACACTGGGTGGACCTTTTGGAGCATGAGCAGCTACGTCTGGTCGGGCCCTTGGGTCAGTGGGTGCGTGGGAGCATGCCTACTTATAACTCGTTGGGAGACGAGAGTCTGGTCACCTCTTGGGGTAGGCCTTTTGAAGCTGGGCAGCCACGTCCGTTCAGGCCCCTAAGTCAATGGGTGTGTGGGAGCATGCCCACTTATAACTCGATGAGAGACGAGAGTCTAGACACCGCTCGGGTTGGACCTTTTAGAGCGTGGGCAGCCACGTTTGGTCGGGCCCCTAGGTTGGTGGGTGCGTGGGAGCATGCCCACTTATAACTTGTTGGGAGGTGAGAGTTTGGACACCACTCGGGGTGGACCTTTTCGAGTGTGGGCGGCCACATCCGGTTGGGCCCTTGGGTCGGTGGGTGCATGGGGACATGTCCACTTATAACTCGCTGGGAGGCGAGGGTCTGGACACCGCTCGGGGTGGACCTTTTGGAGCGTGTGCAACTACGTCTGGTCGGGCCCTTGGGTCGGTGGGTGCGTGGGAGCATGCCCACTTATAACTTGCTGGGAGGCGAGAGTCTAGGAGAAGACGCTAAATTTTTATGAATCCTACACCTTTATTTCCGGCCTGAACAATTCAAACGTTACATAGACTCACTAGGGTTTAGTCTTGATAGAGCCTCAGATGGATGGCGCTCCAGGGTCGACCTATCCTCTTTCCTTGAGCGTCCTGTAGGTAATAGGCCTCCAACGCCAGCTTCCTGAGCACTTTGAAAGGCCTTCTCTATTGAGGTTCCAGCTTGCTTACATCGCCAACTGGCTTGATTCGCTTCCAGACCAGGTCACCGACCTAGAAGGCCCAGGGTAGCACTTTCCGATTGTATCTTTGTTGCATCCTCTGACGGTATGCGGTCATTCAGGCAGCTGCTCGATCTCGGATTTCCGCGACCAGGTCCAACTCCAACCACCTCTTTGCTCGGGTTATAAGGTTACAAACATAGTCCCACATCAAAAACACATGGGAAAGATCATAGGCTTATAAGGAAAAAAGATATCTCCATTGGTATGAGGCCTTTTGGGAGAGCCCAAGAGCAAAACCATGAGGGCTTAGATCCAAAGTGGATAATATCATACCATTGTGGAGATATCTAAATTCTTTTCGGTCCTAACATTTGGTATCAGAGTCAGGTCGTTCTTCACTGGACTAACCGCTGGAAGAAACACGAGCTAAAGCCATGATCCAGATCTAACTGTGTGGGTTAAACCTTGAATAAAGGATGTGTGGGCTCCCGTGTCTTGATCAAGAGGACCAGACACTAGACAGAGAAGTCCTAGTTGTGGCTAGGCAGTGAAGTCCTAGTAGGTCGGGTGGACCGAGGGGCAGAAATTCCTGGTGGGTTGAGGATTGAACATCAAACGGAAAGAGTTTCTGCTTGAGGGTGGGGGGCTTGTGGTCCTTTGTTAGAGGGGAGATTGTTGAGGTTGCAAGATTGCAAACATAGTCCCACATCGAAAACACATGGGAAAGATCATAGGCTTATAAGGAAAAAAGATATCTCCATTGGCATGAGACCTTTTGGTCCAAGAGCAAAACCATGAAGGCATAGGCCCAAAGTGGACAATATCATACCATTGTGGAGATATCTAAATTTCTTTCGGTCTTAACGCTCTTCTCTTTGTTGTCCTTTCTATAAAGTTGCCTTCGGTCAAATTCGCATACGACTTCCACCATAACCATAACTAGCTAGAAGGGCGTGTAACCGGAGCCTTCCCTTTGCGTAGTCCGCTGAGCCCTTAGGACACTAGATAGCTCATCTACCCACGTTCCTCCTATGTGGTCCAACTTGGTGTCCGAGATGAAGAAGAAGGCGCAAATCAAATTCAAAGCACAAAACACTCTCTAATGTGGGTTGACCAAAGAAGTGTTGAACAGAATTGGTCGCACTGAAAGCACTAAAGAAATCTGGGATAAGTTGATCGAGCTGCACTAATGGACTAGCAATGCTAAGGTCCAACTTCAAGAGTTGCTTGACAAGGGATTTATCCATCCTAGCATATCTCCATGGGGTTCATCAATTCTGTTTGTAAAGAAGAAGGATGGTTCTATGAGGTTATGTATTGATTACAGACAGTTGAATGCAATGACCATCGATAACAAATATCCCCGCCCTCGTATTGAAGACATGTTTGATTAGCTAAAGGATACATCAGTGTATTCCAAGATAGATCTGAGGTCATGATATCACCAGCTTAGGATCAGAGATTCAGATATCCAAATGACAACTTCCTGTAGCCGGTACGGACATTACAAGTTTTTGGTAATGCCATTTAGGCTTACTAATGCTCCTGTAGTATTCGTGGATTTGATGAATCGGGTCTTTATGGAATATTTGGATCAGTTTGTTATTGTTTTCATCGACGACATCCTGATTTACCCCTATTCTGAGGAGGAACATGCACATCATCTTCGCAACATCCTGGAGACGCTTCGACGGGAGCAGTTATATACGAAGTTTAGCAAATGTGCTTTCTGGTTGTGTTCTGTGGGTTTTCTCGGACACGTTGTTTCCAGTAGAGGTATCTCAGTAGATCCTCAGAAGATCGAGGCTGTCACCAGTTGCAAGCAGCCGAAGTCAGTTCAGGAGGTGCGTAATTTTCTCGGATTGGCTGGTTATTATCGACGATTCGTTGAGGGGCTTTCCAGCATTGCTACACTGTTGACACGTCTGACTAGAAAGGACATGAAATTTGTTTAGACAGAGGCTTGTGAGGCTAGTTTTTAGAAGCTAAAGCGGCGATTAGTGTCTGCGCCTGTTTTGGTGTTGCCTTCGGGAGAGGATAGTTTCGTACTCTACACTGACGCATCACAATAGGGTTTGGGCGTAGTTTTGATGCACCATGGACGAGTAGTCTCTTATACTTTTCGTCAGTTGAAGGAGCATGAGAAGAACTATCTGTTCATGACTTAGAGCTTGCAGCCATTATATTTGCCTTGATGATATGGAGACACCATCTGTATGGCGTCACGTTTGAGATTTTTACAGATCACAAGAGCTTCAAGTATCTATTCACTCATAAGGAGACAAATTTTCGTCAGCGGAGATGGATGAAATTCCTGAAGTATTATGACTGCAATATTAGCTACCATCTAGGGAAAGCTAATGTGGTTGTAGATGCACTGAGCAGAAAATTCCGGAGTGTTCTGGCTTATCACCGGGTTATAGTCACAAACATAGTTCAGAGCTTCTTAGAGTTAGGACTAGAGGAGCAGGGACAGACAGAGAAAGGGTTATTGGTGACCATGGTTGCTCAGTCTTCGATCAGGACGAGGATCAGAGAGGCTCAGGTCAGTGATCAGCATCTGCAGTTTCTAGGCAACCGGATAGCCTCAGAGCAGCAGATTGACTTTACATGAGATGACAAGGGTATTCTATATTTCCGAGGGAGATTGTGTGTATCTAAGTCACATTCGATTTTGGAGGAGTTGCATCAGGAGGCTCATCGATCTCAGTTCGCGATTCATCCTGGTGGAACCCGTATGTACCGAGATTTGAGACGTTCCTATTGGTGGAACGGTATGAAGAAAGGCATCGCGGATTTTGTAGCTAGATGTCTAGTGTGCCAGTAGGTGAAGGCCGAGCATCAGAGACCTGCTGGATTACTGCAGATGATCCCTATTCCTGAGTTGAAATGAGAGCACATCATTATGGATTTTGTTGTGGGATTACCGAGGACTCGTAGAGGTCACAATGCAATTTGGGTGATCATTGATCGATTAACTAAATCTGCGCATTTCTTGGGGATTCGGAGGACGGATTCACTGGACAAGCTGGCAGAGCTGTACTACCGGACAGAATTGCGTTTTACTTCGTAATTTTGACAGAGCTTGCAGCAGGCCATGGGTACCGAGCTACGATTCAGTACAACCTTTCATCTGCAGATGGATGGATAGTCAGAGCGTACCATTCATACTCTAGAGGATTTACTGAGATCCTGTGTTATGGATTTTGGATGTAACTGTGAGGATCATCTGCACTTGGTTGAGTTTGCCTACAATAATAGCTATTATTCGGCTACCCTTGAGTTTGCCTACAATAATAGCTATTATTCGGCTATCAGATGACACTATTTGAGGCGTTGCATGGTAGGGCTTGTAGGACACCCACCCTTTGGGAGAAGGTTGGAAAATCTCAGTTGCTAGGACCTCAGAGTATTCAGCGTGACGCAGAGCTAGTCCGTATTATCAGACACCGTCTGTCAGAGACTCAGGATCGTCAGAAGAGTTGTGCAGATTGGAGACGCCGACCCTTGGAGTTCTTAGTGAGCGATCATGTATTCTTACGAGTATCATCCACGAAAGGGGTGAAGAGGTTTGGTTTGCGAGGTAAGCTAGCTCCACGCTATATTGGATCTTTTCAAATTTTGGAGCGGATCGGAGCAGTAGCTTATCGTCTGGCATTACCACCGTCTCTTGCTGGAGTTCACTATGTGTTTCATATTTCCATACTGAGGAAATATGTACAAAATCCTACACATGTATTATTGGAGGTGTCGATCATACTCCAGCCAGACGCGACCTACGAGGAGGTACCTATGCGTATATTGGGGCACAAGGAACATTGCTTGACGAACAAGACAATTCAATTAGTCAATGTTGGTTGACAACACCACTCTGATGAAGAGGCTATGTGGGAGCTCGAGGATACGATCAGAGCTCGCTATCCTCATCTCTTTACCTGAGGTGCGTATGGTTGATTTTCGTTTAGCATTTATTTTGTATTTGAGTTGTTGATACCTGTTGTGGTTTACTAGCGAAATTTGGGAATTAAATTTTTGTTAGTGGGGGAGAATATCAATTATGAAATTTTTGAAGGACTAAAATGAATAAAATCATAATTTAGGGAGAGGTTTGAAAATACTAGAATTTAGAAGATCTTTTTACAAAAAGCCAAAACTATTAAAAAGCCCTAAATTCCTCCCTTAATTCATTTTTTCCTCCCGTTTCCTCCCTCGACGCCGCAGCAGTTCCTCGAGCGAGCGACACCGAAACTGCAACCTAGACCTCCTCCTCCTCCTCCTCTTCTCCTTTCCCTTCTTCTTCTGCTTTCCCTTCTTTTTCGTCGGCGCACACGAACGAGACGTCGAGTACCCTGTCTCCCTGATCGCGCCGCCGCCCTCGCGTAAGCAAGCCACGCCGCAACTTCTCCTCGCGTGCCGATGACCTTTTCCCTTGTTTCACTTGCCGCTGGCGTCGGCTTCAGGCAAGGGTTCTTATAGTTGCGTAGATCTTGAATGGATTTGAGAGTCACTGCTTGTTCTTACTGTTATGCATTCCTTGTGGTGTTTGGGGGCTGATGATAGCCCTACTTTCATATGGGTTTGATCTTGGTGGGGGTCTGAGCAGTTTTGGGTGATGATTTTGTTTGGAGCAACATAAATTGGAAGGTGGAATCAATTAGCGCATCATTGTGAATGTTTGGGGTTGCTCTCTAGGTCGGGATTTGATTTTGATGAGTTTTCCATGGTGATTTGTAGGTTACGAGTTTGTCTTGCTCCTCTGCCACTCAAAAGTTGAACCATTACACATGAATTTCCATTTCCCACAATCTTAACGATGGGCTTCTCCATGGAACTAAAACTGTGATTAACTTTTCTTTGTTGCCATGTTTAATCATTTTAAACAGTTATAAAACCCGCATAAGTTGGTGATGTTCTTGTCCATACACGTTGAAGCCTAAGGTCAACATACATGGTTAACATGTAAGATTATCTTAGATAAACTATTTGGTATGCATGTTATGTCACAACTTCAAACTCCAGCTGACTTTAGACAATATTAATATGAAGAGGTAAAGAATACATGAACTAAATCTACCAAATGAAGTACTGCCATTCTACTTTATTGTTGTAGGCAGAATAAGTAATTCTTCTGCTTCAACAAGCCATCATTTGGGGTCAACTTCATGGATCTTATCCCTGTATTGAGTACTATACAAAACTATATTACCATTCATATTCAAATCAATTGTATATTTTTTTATTATAATTGCTATAATTTCTTTTAATTTACGCTCTCTTATATCTTCCACTTGTATCAAGTCTACACATCTAACTTGCTAATTGTTTAAATAGCTAAACTTGGTATTTGATATGAGCACCTGGATGTGAGAATTACTTGGATACACTGTACGAATAAGGTGGATACTTCTTTTTTATATTCTTGTAGATCATTGATCTTAAATGCATGACTGTTTATGTCTGAGTAGGATTGCTTTATCTTGTTTTTTGTTATTTTTAATATCGTCCGTTGATACTTTCTTTGCTTGATCTTCGAGCTAATTGTATTTTATGTCCGTACAGTCTCATCGTTGATTTTCTATTCTGTAAAGTACCATTTGTACGCGAGTACTTAAAAATGATCATTAAACACAACTAAGGTTGGTTGACATTAGAGATACCTTACCTAGTAGTTAGTTGCATGTTTGGTAATTTTGATACTTATTTGGTTGTATTGTTGCATCGTCGTTATTTGGTTGATTGTGCATTTTGTATTATGCACCATACCTGCATTGTTGCATGCTGACGAGTATTGACTTCCATATAGTTAAGCAGTCATCAGTCATTTAGTTGCTCTGCCCACTCAACCACTCATTGTGGTAGTTGCTAGAGTGCGAGCAGCTGTCCTGTTGTGCCACACTCCACCACTCATTGATAGTGGATGTTAGAGTTGTAGGCAAGCAGTTGACACCCTCACCGTTGTTTTCGAGGGATACCAGAGCTGTTGGTGGCCCTCCCTTTTTCTCAGGATTTTTGGAGTAGTTGGCTCCCCAGCATCCTATCCACTCAACCACATATACTAGTGGTCATTGTTAGAGTCCATACAGTTATCACAACCCTACCCACTCGACCATACAGATATGATATAATGGCGGCTTGACTAGCGTCAGGGGTGACACATGTCATTGCATCATATGCATTTATTACATTTTACACTTTCTTATATTTGCTACATTTATATGAGCTATGATTGCTGCATTTGGTTGACATGCATGTATGTTTGGATATTCTGTTATTACTTTGTTTTATACATGCCTAGTTATTATTCTATTTCTTAGAGACTGTATATTGTTGTTTCTTTTGCTTGTTATACCTTTTGTTATGTCATGCGTTTATCTACTCTTATACCCGCAGAGTCCACCCGAACTCATCACCCTCACCAACTACTTTTGTTTTAGGTAGCAGATAGATGCATTACTTAAAGCCAGGAGAGGATCCAGTTGTCAGTCTCACGGTGTCGAGTTATTTTGGAGTCTGTCTCAGGGTTTAGTTTATTCTTCGCATTTTCTCTATTTCCACACTTCTTTTATTTCCATATTTATTTTATTAATCCGGTAATGTCTTAGTAGATTTATGTTTATATATTATTAGACTGGTATGTTCATATTTGGATTTACATTGGAGTTTTATTTTGGATATGGACTCCCTGCTATTTTTATTTTCTTAACGATATTAACTATATGCTATGTTTATGTTTATCATTCTTATCAATATAAAATACGTGGTTGTGGAACTTTTTATTTTATATTTGTGATAGCTGAGCCATCGTATATGTGAGAGTTATGTATAAATGTCCCAACTTGTCCGCCATATAGAGGAGATGTTGCTCGATTTTTGAGCAACTATGGGCCTTTGGGGGCGTGATAAAAGGACTAGCAATGCTAAGGTAACAAAACGTGACGTTCCAAAAGCAATGTTATCTGCTTTGGCTGCAACAAGAAAGGACACTTCAAACATGAAAGCCCATTCAAGAAGGAGGACCAACCCTAGAGGAAAAAGAAGAAGACGACACTGCAAGTAACTTGGGATGAGACCTCCTCTGACGACTCAGATGGAGAACCCTCGAGGAATTCTAGCTGCCTGGCACTGATGGCAACTGGACCTGAATCAGAATCAGAACAAGATGAAGAGTCTGAATACGTGTCGAGCCACAAGTCCGCACTCTTTTCTGACGGCTCGACCAAGGTACAAGAATTATTAATGCAAAATTTTTAAAAGTCATTCCTGTTTAGATAGAAAATTAACTGCGTCTGAATCTAAGATTGATCAACTTCTTAAGGAAAATCAAGACCTTAAAGAGCAAATTATTAACAACAAATCAATTGATCAAAAACAATATGAAAAGTCTGCTAAACCTGAAAATGAAAACTCCATCACAAAAGGTAAAGTCCAAGAACCTTGACGTAATTCTTGGATCTTAGAAGGGTGTTTATAATAAATTTGGTATAGGATATAAAACAAGATTGACCTAGAGATCTTTTGTTTCCTTTACACACTCATGTAAAAACCTAAGAAAAGAATCGGTCCCGAACACTACCTAACAAAGTAAGTAGGGCAAAACCAATATTATGTCCCTAAAAAGGACATCCACTATATTAAGCCAAAATACTCTACCTACAATTCAGGGGAGACAATAAATTAGTTGACAACTCAAAATTAGCCCTTATATGTTAGGGTAATTAGGAAGTCAGGTAAGGTAGAAAAATCGGTCTAAGAAGTCAGGTAGGGTAAGGCGTACCCTATTTGTTTTTTTTTAGCTTGGTGGAACTAGCCAAAGCTACCTCGTCACATCCTACACTAGTTAGACCAGAGTTTTTCAAAGAATAAGTTAAAAGTATAATTTCTTTAAAAGATTTTATCTAGGAAAGGGTCGTTGCTCCGATAACTAAGAAAGTCCTGCGCCTCGCCAAAACCTAGAAGTTAATTTTCGAAATGTACTTTTAAATTACTACTTGTCAAAACTGAATCTAACAAAAGGCCAAATTAACTTTCCTAAATCAACTAAATTTATCTCACAAAATTATAGGATTATCCTAATTGATAACTTTAGACCGAGTGAGATGATTAAGGACAATAAAATTTGAATTCTTATTGTCTTTCAACTTTAACCTTAATTAAAAACTTTAACTTTAATTATAATTTTACCTTAATTAAAACTTTAACTTTAATTAAAGGTTTATCTTAATTAAAAACTTCAACTTTAATTAAAATATAAAACTTTAACTTTAATTAAAATTTTACCTTAATTAAACTTTAATTTTAATTAAAATTTTATCTTAATTTAAACTTCAACTTTAATTAAAATTTTTATCTTAATTAAAACTTTAACTTTAATTAAAATTTTACCTTATTTTAAACTTCAACTTTAATTAAAATGTTTATCTTAATTAAAAACTTCAACTTTAATTAAAATTTTACCTTAATTAAAAACTTCAACTTTAATTAAAATTTTACATTAATTAAACTTTAAAATTTTATCTTAATCAAACTTTAATTTTAAATAAAATTTTACCTTAATTAAATTTTAATTTTAACTAAAACTTTACCTTAATTAGACTTTAAACTTAAGTAAACCTGACCTCAATTAAACTTTTTAACATAATTAAACCTTAATTTGAAATTTTTACCTTAATAAAAAACCTAAACTTTATTTAATTAAATATTATCTTAATTAAAATTTAACTTTAATTAAACCTTAACTTAATTATAAACTCCACTTTAATTAAACCCTAACTCAACCATAATTTATCCCTAACTCAACCATAATTAAACCCTAACTCAACCTTAATTAAACTTCAACTCAAACTTAATTAAACCTTAACTCAACCTTAATTACACCCTAACTCAACATTAATTAAACTTTAACCCAAACCCAATTAAAACTTTAAAACTTAACATAATCAAACCTAAACTTAATTAAACTAAAACATAATTAAACATTAACATAATTAAACTTCAACTAAATTAAAACCTTAACTTAATTAAAAATCAAATGAAATTCAACTCAACTTAAATTTTAACCTAACTAAACCTAATATACATAAATTAAAAAATTTACCTGGACAAGTTTTACCTTAATTAAAACTTTACCCTCATTAATTTTACCTTAAACTTAAACTAATCTTAACTTAAGTAGATGAACCTTTAACCTAATACCTTAAACTTAAACTAATCTTAACTTAAGTAGATGAACCTTTAACCTAATTGAACTTGATTGCCTGGACAAGTCATGCATCTCTCTAAACATATAGGGTTATCCTATTTGAACAACTATAGTGGGTGAGATACTAGGAAAATTGAATTGGCAAATTTCAACAATTTTTATGGTTAGTTGATCAAGACATTTTCTAAATATGAGTATTATAAACCCCCTAGACACTTAGGTAAAGCCCTTGTAGCTAACAAGGGTAACTAGGAGAATGTTAGATTAAGGGAGAGAGTTGAAATATTTTGAAAATATCTTTTTACCTTATGAAAATATTTTTTTGAAGTTTGTTTGTAATTCTTTTTCAAAATTATCTTTTAGAAAATTAACTTAGAAAATAATTTTTTTCTCCTGTGTAATATTTCTTTTTCAAATTGAGAATGCTATTGAAAATAAAGATTCTATCATATCTTTGACTGTGAATAGATTTTTGAAAAATTAATTGAAAATATTTTTAATAATTTTTTTAAAAAAAGATCTTTTAATCTTTTTTGAAAATATGGCATAGAAATTAATTTTTAAAATTACATAGTTTTTAAAAGTATATTTGAAAAATTATTATCTTTAAAAAGTGATTTGAAAATTCTTAAACTTGTCTTTAAAAAAATATTTTTTTAAAACTTCTAAAAATATTTTTTTATTATGGCTCTGGAAAATATTTTAAGTGTATGCTTGATTTGGATATTCCTAAGACACAATAAGAAGTTTACCTTATGGTTAACATGGAATCCTAAGTACATGTCAGGTTAAGGGGGAGTTCTAATTGAATGATCAAAAATATTTCTTGCAATATCTTTGAAAAATTATTTGAAAAATAAATTTTAGAAAATATTTTTTCTTTTTTGAAAAATATTTTGGTTACACTTGCAAAATCATTTTTGAGACTTAGGTTTGAAAAATGCTTTAAACATTTAAAAATGTTTATTTTTTAGAAGATTTTACAAAAATTTTATTCTAAAATCTCAAAATAAATATACCTTGAATGATAATTACTCACTTAAAAAATATGGTTAAGTTTTTAATTAGATTAACCAGTTAAGGGAGAGGTTCACAATTCTAGTAGATAATTTTTTGCAAGCTGTTTCATACCTTTGTATTGGATTTTTTTGGTGCTTCAAAAATTAGATTTATATGGTTGGTTGTTAAACAAACGAGGCTACATTTTTTTATTGGTTTGGAGGGAGTATTAAAACTAAAAGTTATTTTCTTTATTAAAAATATTTTTTTAAAAAAAAATTCTTTGTTGATTTTTTTTTATATTTTTGTCTTTACAATTGTGTTCTAATTTTTTTTTCCCTCAAAACTACTTTGAAAAGTAGCTTATTAGCTTTCAAAATGATTATTCTTTTTGGAGATATTGTTCCAAAAGTTATTATTTACAACTAAAATGCCTAAACAAATTTTGATTTGAAATCTACTTGGACATACACTTTTGAACATAAGCATTCATTCAATTCCTTCTCTATCTGTCGAATAAGTTTTGAAGATTAGTTTTTGAAAATGTTTAAGGAGGTTGAGGCTGGTTGAACCTCTTGATGTAGGCCCGAAGGGACTCCTATGGGCCTTATTTTAGGGTGAAGAGGTTGAGGCTGATCTTATGGTGCCTCCTGCTAGCTGCTTGCAAAATATTGTTAGAAATAGCCTCTTGAAGTCACCAAAGTTTTGTACGGACCCATCTGGGAGTTGGTCAAACCATCACTGGGCTGGCTCAACAAGGTGGTTAGAAATGTTCGACACTTGATGTATCCGTGTATGGGTGTAGCAGGGCGGCATTCTAGAACTTCATCAGATGTTTCTCAGGGTTAGTGATTCCTCTGTACTCCGGGATGGAAAGGAGCCTGAAGTGCTTGGGGACGGGGTCTTAGAGAATGTGGTGAGAAAAAGAGAAATCGGACATGTTTGGGGGAGTCTGGTGGGCCGACGCCTTTCCCTTGTTGTGGAGGGTTATTGAGTGGTTGGATGAGATCTCCATACGATTTGATTGGGTCTCGTTCTCCATCGAGCGGAAGAAGGCTTGGGGGAAGTAGGCGCTACCACCCGGCCTGGCGGCGACTTCCGTCTCAACCGGAGCAATGACTTTTGAGGTAGCAGGAAATTCATTAGCCAAGCAGTTGCCCGACTGTTGCTGCTGAGCCAGTTTCTGAGCTCTAGCAGTCACTAGCAATTCAAAGTCTTCTTGTGAGAGGGTGATGGTCACCTTGTTGGAGTCGTCCATTCTCGTTCTTTCGATCAGGCGAGAGTTCCCACAGACGACACCAAATTTGATCCTGTCGACAAGGGATGAGGGGCAACTGCTGAGTTTGAAATTGATGAAAGCTAAAATGTCGGTGAGCTAGCCGAGTTGACAAGAAAAAGACCTCAAATCGATGAAAGCTAAAATGTCAGCGAGCTAGCTGAGTTGACGAGAAGAAGACCCCAAATCGATGAAAGCTAAAATGTCAGTGAGCTAACTGACTCAAATCGATGAAAAGCTAAAATGCTGTGAGCTAGCTAAGTTGACGAGAAGAAGACCCCAAATCGATGAAAGCTAAAATGTCAGTGAGCTAGTTGAGTTGATGAGACGAAGACCTCACATCAATAACACCTATAAGTTCACAAAGAGGAGTAGAAAAGGGAGTGTTAGCAAATAAGCTAGGGGTGTCCTTACGTAGCCATTTCGACGCTCAATTTAGTAAAGTAGGAGCAAGGTGGATGATGAACGACAAGAAAATGAAAATAAGTTGCATGCGTAAAAGCATACCTGTGCTCTTGGAGACGGGCCCCTTTTATTATGCATCTCTAAATTTTTTCCTCATGATCTTTCTCATTAATTTAGAATCTTGTTCTTATCAGAGAAATATCAAATCATTATATTTATGCTGTATTTGGCAGCCCCATCATTCATATCTTATCATGTATCAATATCATGTATAATCATGTTGTGTTGCCTACTTCTGATACCCCACGCTCAACATTTATTGTGGTTGGGCTCACAAATCTTAAGCCTTGTCGGGCTTTAAGGACCTACCCTTCTCAAGGGGTGTATTAATTGAGGCCCAATGGTCGATACAGGATCTTGATCTCAAGTGAGCTGCTGTCTACTTGTTCATTTATAAAGGTTTGGGAGCGGCGAAGCCCCTTGAGTCGGGGCAACCTGACTGGATTGAAGGGTTGACCGATTGGATTACAGAGCCATGGGGAAGTCCCCTTGAGGAATAAAGGAATCAGCTCGGCAAAGTGTCTGGGATGGCTATGAAGATTGGGTTGGACCATTTGTTAAGCCTTGACTAATTCAATTAGCTGATAATCTTCCAAACCCGGTAGAATGGGGCCATGGGCCATCATGTCCCTTGTGGATTGGTGAAACCTGACTGGAAGAGTGTCTCCGAACTACCTTAAAGCAGAGACTCAGAGAGCATTAACCCCTAGAGTATGTACACTCCGGTCGAAGATGTACATCTCTGAACTGAGGATTTTGGTTAGGTGAGACTTACCATCTCTGGGAGTCAGTTATGGTCCCCTGACCAACCGGCTTGGGGCTGACTGAGGCAAGCGGAGCTAGCGTCTAGGTCACATGAATCCGATCGGCAACAAATCTCTAATCTAGTCTCGAGGGTACTTAGGTATAGCAAACCATCTCCTTAGGAGGTTTATGAGGTCGATCGGCTACTCCTAGCCATATTCACCTTAACTCGACCAAGCTTTGAACACCCCATCGGCAAAATGCTGAACTATCTGATCCTCCGTGGAGACCTCTCAATATCCTCATCAATCAACAACATATTATTAAATAAACAACAAAGATAATAACATAAATTATCATCCTTATACTTATATTACAAATAGAATTACTCGCAGACAAAGAAATTTTAATTATGAAACACTCAAAACTACTCCTCTCGACTACATCTTATTATATGGACTTAAAGGATCTTGGTAGATACTACTTATCCTCTTGCCTTGAATATTCTTTACTCATTGGCTTTAACCATCTTCTCACTTAAATCCCAAAGCTTTCTTGCTAGTTCTTCGTCCTTGGCGTGGGCACTCGTATCCTCCTCATTGCAATCGTCGAAGTACTTCCCAGTCACACCCCTGAGGTTTGGATGCAGTGCCACATAGCATGTCGTTGCTGCTCCCTGCAATCATTCATTTACAAATCTATTATCATCTCATTTCCTGACTCTGTTCAGAAATTTATTAAGATTCTATATGGAATTCTTTGAATAAAACTAGGGTTGAACTAAGTTGCGAGTGAGTTCGGCTATATTGATATATAAAAGACAATGATCAACAAGTTTGACAAACCTGAGGTATATTCTTCCACAGCATGTAAGAGAAAAATCTAAACACTCCTGCAAACACAAACACATCCAAAAAATTAATGAGAGACTGGTTTGACGGCAACCATTTCTATTTCCTTTCCCCTTTGGGTTTAAATTAACACTACTCATTTTAAGGTTTAAGAAACGTACTCATTAAAAGAAGGGAGTGTCTCATCAAGTTTGTGGTAATCAGACCAGGATGAAGAGAATTGACGGTAATGTTTGCCTCCTCTGCCTGTTAACCATAAAAGTGGATGAATCTGTGAGTAACTAGCGAAAGCATGCTATTTCAGTTGCCATGCAATCGAATTAGAAACAAGAAACAAAATGCACATTATAGTCAACTTCAAATGAAAGTAGTGTGCAAACAAAAGTTTGGTTTAAATCAGCATGTTTTCTTGAAACCAGGTCAGTAAACTCCCAACGACACAGAAAAGCAGCATTTTTCTATCACCATTTTTGCATGATCTTTGCAGAGTTCATACACACAAGCAATTCATATTCAGTCTGTGCATGAAAATGGAGTACCTGTAAGCGCCTAGCGAGCTCATTGGCGTGCAGTACGTTGGCCAATTTGGATTGACCATATGCCAATTTATCGTTGTATCTATAAAGCAAGATGGAAACTTTTAGCTCATTCAACTAAATGGAGAAAGTATTGCCTTGTTTTAATGCAGGAGAAACTTACGTGTCTTTATCGTTAATTTTGTCGAACCGTATTCCTTCTGGATACGTATTCCTATGAGCTAGCGATGAAACATTCACAATACGCCCTTCAATTCCCGTACTCTTCGCGGTGCTTTTCATCTTTTCAAGTAGAAGATCGGTCAACAAAAAGTGACCTGAAATAAAACAATTCCACACGAAAAACATATAAACTCATAGTATCGGTATAAAGTTTCTCCACTAAATTTGGAAGGCAAAGTTACCCAGATGGTTTGTAGCAAACTGCATCTCGATTTCATCCTCCGAAAGCGTGTAAGGGCAGAACATTATGCCGGCGTTGTTTCTGGAACAAAAGAGTCGAAGATGAAAAATTGACCCAAGAAATAACAGGGCACACAAAACTCCACCGGTAAAGGCAGATACTTACATCAATATGTTGAGGGGCAGATTCATGGAAAGGAATTTCTCCGCACAAGCTCGAACAGACTTGAGAGAACCGAGTTCAAGCTGTATGATGTCGATTTTGGCTGATGGAATTTCATCTACGATGCGCTGCTTCACCTCATTGGCAGCTTGCATATTCCTCGCGGCGATGATGACATGGGCTCCTCGGAGGGCCAAAACCCTAGCCGTCTCGGTTCCAATCCCACTACTTCCCCCTGGATTGAAAAACCGAAACCCTCGCTCATAAATACATCCACTTTTTGCCGAAATCAGGAAAGGATAAACGGAAACTGGGCTGAAATTTCGAGGAGTTTGATAGGGGAGTGGACAAACCAGTGACGAGAGCGGTGAGACGGGAGGCGTCGACGCCTTCGGTGACCTGCTCGGAGGTGGATCCGGATCCGAATCCGCTGGGGCCGGGGATTCCGGTAGCGAGCCTGAGGAGACCCATGGTGCGCGAGCTGGTTCCGACGAGGAAGGGGCGCGGCGGAAGAGCTGCAGAGAAGAGGAAGGTGAGCTTCGAACAGAGCAAGAAACACGGAGAGGCCGGAACGCCATTTATCAGGGCTTCGGCCGTCGGGAGTGGACCGGTAATTTGTCTCGTAGCCATCCTCGCTTTCGAAGTAATTACAACAATGAACAGAAAATAAATATTTTGAGAACTTTTATTTCACTTCTTAAAGTTTAGCATAATATTAAAACAACCATAAAGTTTTAGGATTACCAAAATATTTTGAAAACTCTTGTTTGTTAAATTATTAGAGCAGAGTTACAAATCTTCAATTGTCTCCTTAGTTTACATTTGCAATTCAAAAATTCATCTCACCATCTCTATCTATCTTTTTCAATAGTGGTCCAAACCTATTTTTATGCAAGTGAATGATAATTTAGAAACTATGAGAGCTAAAGTAAAATTTTGATAAATTTTGAGGAAGTTAAAGTGAATTATTTTACTAATTAAATAAAACTGGTGTAAGGCCGCGGGGAGTTAATTGCATAAATGCAAAAGTCAACATTGGAGTCCGTCGACAGCAGCTGAGCGTACCCGGCATTTGTAAGTTGGAAAGCGAAATGGTCAACTCCCTAATACTCACGACGTATAAACGGTCAAGCCAAACGTTGACCAATGGGGAAATTAGATTTTGAGTAAAAGGAGTGGACAAATAATGGTTAGATTTTGGGAAAATTTTCATAAACTCTCCATCTTCAAATTCATCTTTGCATGCAATCCCTACTCAAGTTTTTCTTTGCATGCAGTCCCTGATGGGATTGACCAGACAGTTTGGTGAGTATTATTTGAAGAAAGTTGAGTATAAAAGTTAGAAATTTGAGTATGTAAGGTTGCATCGACCACATCAAAAAACTGTATACTCAATTTTCACTCTTTTATACTCAAGTTTTACTCTTTTATACTCAATTTTCACTGATGTATATTTAATTTTCACTCTTTTATATTCAATCCATTAGGGAGTAAATGTAAAGAAAAACTCAAATGGGGAGTGCATGCAAAGATCAAGTGGACATTGGGGAGTTTTGTGCAATTTATCATTTTTTAAAATTTATTTTAGCCAATTTTAGAACTCAATAATTGTCCACTAAACAACCTGTTACGAGATTAGAACGGAAAAATGGCAACAAGAACAATAGAGAACACACTAGATTTACGTGAAAAATCCTTGACGGGAAAAACCACGGACAGAGAAGGAAAAAATTACTAAGAACGACGGAATACAAAGTCGGCAACTCTTATATCATAATAAAGTAAAGAGAAGTAGAGAAAAAGAGAGGTAGAGAAAAGAAAGAAGAGATAACCAAAAAGCTTTCTTGATTGATTGATTCAATTTGTCTATGAGATACACAATTTATAGGGACCTTAGAATACTTAGTCAAATAAAAAATTAATAACAAAACTGTTAATTAACAGATTTATAAAGAATCTGTTAATTAACATATTAATAAGAAAATATCTAATAAATATTAACGGATTAAACAGAATTCGGGTCACCAAATTCTAACAATCTCCACCTTGACGCGAATTCCACAAATCTTCAAATGAACATTCTCCACCTTTTTCACAAAAATCCCACAGGCAAATCTCAGCATCTAGCATCAACCAAGTCCAAGTAATGCTTTGTCCTCTCATGAAACATTTGATCCTTCGTGAGGAAAATAACACTCTGACTATCACAAAAGACTGTAGTAATCTGTAAGTCTTTGCTAAGCTCACTGAAGAGTCCTTTCGGCCAAATAGCTTCCTTACAAGCTTTTCGTAAGTGATCTTCTTTTATTCATATCACCTTGTGACGACAATATCACCTATTACTGTGGATCCCTGCAGAACATATAAACTGGCGGTTCTCCTTAGTCCCTTCATCACAACAAGAGACCCTTTACTGACCTTCACAGCTCCACCTTCACCAGTGTACTTGTATCCTTTAGAATCAAGAACACTAAAAAAGATCATATTTCTCTTCAAATCAGGAACGTGCCTCACATTACCAAGTCTCCGAATGGCACCATCAAACATCTTAATTTTGACCGTACCAATACCAGCAATTCTGCAAGATGTATTATTGTCCATCAAAACGGCACAACTCGAAACCGTTTCATATGTTGAAAACCAGTCCCGATTGAGACACATATGAAACGTACAACCAGAATCAATAATCCATTCCTCACTCTTCTTCAAATCAGCATCAGAGGCAACGAGAAGTTCACCATCACTGTAATTTTCGGCAACATCAGCCTCACCAGACTTCTCTGATTGTTTTTCCTTCGAATTTTCACCTGCTCTTTTATTCTTATTCTGCAGCTTATAACATTCAGATTTGATGTGACCCTTCTTCTTGCAATAATTACATATCTTATCGCTATTTCTGGATTTCGATCTGCCCCTGATATTACCATCAGAGTCTTCCTCCTGAGTCTTTCCTCGAATAATAAGACCCTCACTCTGAGTTTCAGATTCTTCGACAAGCTGTTTCATTTTCTCTTTTGAGAATAATGAATCATAATCTTCATTCAAAGTAAGAGTATCACGACTATATAAAATAGTATCTCTAAAAGCCATATATGACGAGGGTAAAGAACACAGTAAGATCAATGCTAAATCTTCATCGTCATATTTGACCTCCAAAGCCTCTAAGTCAGAGACAATTTCTTTAAACACGGTCAAGTGATCTCTTAATGATGTACCTTCTGCCATGCGATGAGAATACAAACGTTGTTTTAGACCCAGTTTGCTCGTAAGACTTTTTCTCATGTACAACTGCTCCAGTTTTAGCCATAGTGCAGCAGCAGATTTCTCCTTCAAAACATCCTGTAAAATCTCATTCGATAGGTGAAGGTAGATCTGAGATAGAGCTTTTCGATCCTTACGTTCCTTTTCCTCCTTTGTCCATGTCGAGGGCATGTTGTCTATTCCGAACAGTGCGTCGTCTAAATCCAGATGCGCTAGCACCGCTCGCATCTTAACTTGCCACAGCGTAAACCTGGTGTTGCGATCCAAAAGCGGAATATCATACTTCATGCTTGCCGTTGTCATTAATCTCGGTTGAAATCCTCAAAACCAACCTTGCTCTGATATCACTTGTTACGAGATTAGAACGGAAAAACGGCAACAAGAACAATAGAGAACACACCAGATTTACGTGGAAAATCCTTGACGGGAAAAATCACGGGCAGAGGAGGAAAAAATTACTAAGAATGACAGAATACAAAGTCGGCAACTCTTATATCATAATAAAGTAAAGAGAAGTAGAGAAAAAGAGAGGTAGAGAAAAGAAAGAAGAGATAACCAAAAAGCTTTCTTAATTAATTGATTCAACTTGTCTATGAGATACATAATTTATAGGGACCTTAGAATACTTAGTCAAATAAAAAATTAATAACAAAACTGTTAATTAACAGATTTATAAAGAATCTGTTAATTAACATATTAATAAGAAAATATCTAATAAATATTAACGAATTAAACAGAATTCGGGTCACCAAATTCTAACACAACCGTTGAAATTTGTGAACTTGTATCTATTTTTTTTACATTGTCACTATTTTAAAACTAATTTTAGTTTTAATTTCCGCTTGAATTTCACTATATTAGCTTTTAAGAAAAATATAAATTTACACATAAATTTTCTATAATTTTTTAATTTTAACCCACTTGAAATGGACAATATCTGTTTCTACCACCACGAGCAAGTTACCTATTGCTTTCGTTGATAGCCAGATGACAAAAAGATGATCGGACGAAAATCTATTTCAGAATTAATATGAAAAAGATAAATTATAAAAATTATTAATTTAAATATTATGATTAATACATGAAAAAAATAAAAATTAATTTTGTTAAATTTTAATTTTCAAATTTTAAGATGTCAATATTGCACATGTTAATCATCCGTCCATGTCCCACAGACATGTTGACGTAATAGCCGATTTTGGTACTCTATAGATTCTCAGAGCATTTATTTTACGGGATTAATTAGCATAAAAAAATGATTAACGAAGTTTTTCCAACCTCGGACGATCGGCCCGGTCTCACGGAAGTTTTCCACCGCCCGGCAGGATAAATCGGAAAGCGCTTGTAGTGGACAATCTAGAAATCCAACGTCCCAGAGTTCGCGTCACATTTGGAGGAATTGCGAGATTAATTAGCACCCTTAATTAAGGAGGTCTTTCTGTATGGTAATTTGTCATCCTTTATCTAATTGTATGCCCAACCCTATCTCACCAGCGACACTGACGCCGCTGTCTCCACCAGCACCCGAGGCTGCCAGAACAAGGACTTCGGCGAGACGCTCCGGTGGCGTCGACGCGTCGTGGCTCGAGTGTGAGATCTGGATGCTGGGCAAAGTGAAGAGCTACGTGGAAGATCAACTCCTAGGCTTCGCCTTGGTGCAGGGCCGTCTTTAGGCATAGGCCATTAAGACCTATGCCTAGGGTTTCAACTTTTATTGGGCCCATTATTTTTGATATATTAAACATATTTTTATTATATATTTTAAGGGAATGGAAAATAATAGGGCTTTGATAAAAAATTTACGTATCTCATTTTTAGTCAAACTATATATTTTATAAAAATCTTATTATTGTTCCGATGGATAGAGTCATAAGAGACTCTCTTTTTAATATTTTAAATTTAATTTTTATTACGTATATTATATTATAAGATCTAATGTATTCATCTTCAATATCTTTCAACCCTAGCCTTCTCTTGTTACATTTATTTTTTGTTTGTGACGTTTTCTTTTCTGATTGGTAAGAACATGAATTAAAAAAAAAATTATCCATGCAATGCAAAATAAAAACATTAGTTTTTTTCGAATTCCCCCTCTTCCCTTGACTAGCTTCCCCTCTTTGTACTTCTCTCGCTCGTTGATATTGGGAAAGAGAAATTACACCTAACGCTGTCACGTTGATCCGGTTGGTGCTACTATTCTCCTTGCTTGATTAAGTTCAAATGTTGAGGGATTCATCCATATTATGTTCGATTGAAATAGAGGATTTTATTATTTTTGAGCAATAGTGAATTAGATATCTTTACCATTTCACTTCCTTATAGATATTAAGTTTAGCTTTTATTTATATGTATTTACAGAAATAAATTTTTTGATTTTTCTTTCGTTTGTATTCTATCATTTACAACAATTTTGGTTTAAGTGATGAAAAATATGATTTATTTTTTCTTTTATTCTGTGCCTAAAATGACTTATTTAGTTCTTAATAAATGATAATGGTTGGTTTTGATCTCGTTATAATTTTCATTTTCTAAGGATTATATTGAGTTATGTCATTTTGTATATATATTTTTTATTTATTTATTTATTTTGGTTTGCGGTGATGATGAGTTGAGGATGGAAACATGATTTTTTCTATTATATATTGTTCCATTTCATTTATTCTTTTTGTAAGGGTTATTATTTTCGTCTTTCATTTGAGTAATTAGACTTTTTTTTATCTTTCTTAGTTTTCAAACAATTCTGAATATATTTGTTTTTGACCAAGTCGATTGACACTTGTAAGTCCAAATGAAAAAGGAGTAGATTTTTTTTAAAACAATGTTAATAACTTATTTTTTTCGCCTAGGGTCTTAAATAGGCTTGAGCCGGCCCTACCTTGGTGTGTCTCTTCTTGTCGATGACGGTGATTTTTTAATGCAGGACTTCTCGCTCTCCTCCACCGATCCCTTCCACTCCTCTGCCTGTTTCATTCAACTCTCCCTCTCTTATGGCGGCGCTTCGCTGAAGGCAATGACCCTGCTGCCGGCAAACCTCCTTGCTCCAAGATGCGTCCTTCTCTGAATCAGCGAGCTCATGTGAGTATATTTACTGTCGGGGTTGCAAGGTTGTAAATATAGTCCCACATCAAAAATACATGGGAAAGATTATAGATTTATAAGGAAAAAAAGATATCTCCATTAGCATGAGGCCTTTTGGGAGATCCCAAGAGCAAAACCATGAAGGTTTAAGACCAAAGTGGACAATATCATACCATTATGGATATATCAAAAATTCCTTTCGGTTCTAACATTTAGTATCAGAGCCTAGCATCCACAATTCCACAAAATGTTGGGTGTTCCACAACATGTTGTGAAAGAAAACAGCGGAGTGTCATTTTCCTATCCGAAGCTAAGCCCCCACAATTACACTGTGTAGGCAATAAAAGTAGAAGCAATTCTTGATTCCCAGGGAGTCTGCGAGATGGTGGAGCCAGTGGAAGAAGCCTAGGTGGATGCAAAGAAGGACAAAAAGGTACATGCATACATCTTGCAGTGTGTCCCCGAAGACATCCTTCTTCAAATCACAAAAAAGAAGACGGCGAAAGAAATCTGGGGCAACCTCAAGATGAGGTACCTAGGCAGTGAATGGGTAAAGAAGCCTCATGTATCCGGATGAAGGAGATTGATACAATTGATGAGTTTGCTAGCAAACTCAGGGCTATGAGCAGCAAGTTCTCCACTCTTGGTGCCACGCTTGAAGATTCCTCTTTGGTAAAGAAGTTGTTGGATTCTGTCCCTGATAAATTCTTCCCTATTGTTGCAGGTATTGAGCAGTTCCACGACCTTGAGACTATACCATTTGAGGAGACTATAGGACGACTAAAGGCGTACGAGGAACGAACACTACGATTACGTGACAATACCAACGACACTGAAGGTGAGCTCCTACTTACTCATGCTGAATGGCAAATGCGATAAAAGGGGAGCAACGTGGACACTTCGTCAGGAGGCAAGGGGCGTGGGTCTAGCAGCCCTAGTCATGGCAAATGGTGTGGGCATGGGCGAGGGTGTGGTAGTGGTACGTAGCGCCAAGACAGTGCAGGAGGCACTAGCGGCGACAACAGTGGCACTTATGACAAGAGTCATATAAAGTGTTTTAATTGTGAGAAAATGGGACATTATGAGTCCGAATGCTACAACAAGCATCGTGATAATGAGGCTCACCTCACTTACGCCACCGATGAAGAGCCAACACTAATGATGAGTGTGTCCCACGAGGAGTCTCACGCTAGGCGTGAGCGGCAGGATATCATTCTGCTCAGTGAAGAAAGGTTTCTACTGGAGATGTATCGCAGCGTTAAAAAAGGGTAAGATAAAGACGTCTGGTACCTTGACAACGGTGCTAACAACCACATGACTGGCCATCGCGAGAAGTTTCAAGAACTAGATGAAAACTGTTAGGATGTATACTAAAAGTCTAGCTTTTGTATGAACATCTACATTTTGGAATAAGAATCACATGGTCATTGTTTGCTATTGTCCTTTACTTTACATTGTAGATAACATAGTGTGTGGTGCCACATAGAAGATCATGTTATCAGCCCCTTGTAAAGTATAAGTAGTGGCTCACAACCGAGATGGATTTGGATAAATCATCGGAATGGTTGTAGTGTAATTTGGTATTAGTCTATCTTGACTATAGAATTACACTAGTACACTTTGTGTGTATTGAGCAGGACCGACTTAGAGGTTATTCAATTTATACTGACTATATAATTGAATCAGACCTCAGATATATATTATGATGTACATGCTCTTAATCCCGATATAATAACGGGCGCATGTACTTAATATCTATTTATTTGATTTACCAATGGGCGATATTTATTTGATAAATCAATATGCTCGGTAAATTGGGAAATAATATTATTTACATGGTGTGTCGTTGATTATAGAAGGAAACCATGTCCTAATGCGTTAGGATGATGATGTCCCATTGAGGAGCTCATAAAGTTCATCATGTAAATCCTGCAGATGAACTTGGTCCGATATGATGATAAGGTTGAGTGGTACTACTCATGGAGTTAGATATTAATTAATTAAATTGTCAGTAATTTAACTAATTAATGGACATGCGAGACCTTAAACACGGGGAGATTATGTACACATAATATGGTGGAGCCCATATTTATTTATGAGATTGGTGTGGTAGTTCAATGATAACCTTTTAGTGGATTGAGTTATCATTAATGGATCGGGCTTAGGATCCATTAGGAGACCAAAACCAACTCCTCCTCATGGTCCCTATTGTAGCCTATATATACCTCATGAGTCATGAAACCAAGACATCACAATAAAACCTAACCCTCTATTCTTTTCCTCTTTTGTTCTCTCTCTCTCCTAGGGTTGGGCGGCGCAAGGGAAGAGGTGAAGGAAGAAAGTGGGAGGTGGCTAAAGAAGAGAATTATTCTCTTCTCCTCTTCATCTTCTTCCTCTCTTCCGCTCTCATGCTCTCTTAGGCTTGCGGCTAGGTCAAGCAAAGGGAAGACTTCCTCTTCCTTTTGGCCGGCGGCGCAAGCACAAGGAGGGGATGGCCAGTCCAAGTTGGAGCAAGGGAGAGAGGCTTCTTCTTCTTCATTCTTTTTCCTTCTCTTCTCCTTGGTGTGCAGCATCCTCTTGATGGGTGCGGCTAGGTCAAGGAGGAAGGGAGGGGCGGCGCATATAAAGAGGAGGAGAGTGGCCGGCGGTGCAAGGTGAAGAAGAAGAAGGAGAGAACATCTCCTTCTTTGGTTCTCTCTATCCTTGGTTGGCGCAAGCAAGGGAGGGAGAAGAAGGGTGGTTAGCTTAGGTCTTCTTCATCTTCTTCCT
The DNA here is from genome assembly GCA_024364735.1 of Boesenbergia rotunda. Taxonomy (NCBI): domain Eukaryota; kingdom Viridiplantae; phylum Streptophyta; class Magnoliopsida; order Zingiberales; family Zingiberaceae; genus Boesenbergia; species Boesenbergia rotunda. The sequence continues at coordinate 99,472 of JAGFNQ010006396.1, forward strand.
CTTCTTCTACTCTTCTTCCTTGGCTGGCACATCCTTGAAGGAGGAAGTTGGCCGGTGGCGTAAGGAGGAGGGGCTAGGTCTTGGTGGCCGGTGCAAGAAGAAGGAAGGAAGAAGGAGGCTTTGGTGGCTTCATTTCTTGGAAGACCGTCGCCCACACGACGTCCAAGAAGAGGATAGGAATACAGTAGAAGAACGCGAGGTAAACAAGAGGTATAAATCTTGTTTTGTTTCATTCTTGCATCTTAATTAATTGTATTCATGTTTATGTCATGGATCCCGAAATCAAACACAAAAATCGATGATCAAATCATCGTCTATTCCACGACTAATCGATTAGAAGAGTTAGATTGCTTGAACAACAAATTTGTTTAAGCGATCGCTCAAATCGATTAGTACGATGATGAAAACGGTCGTTCAGAAAGGTTCTCTCCTTCCGGGTTGTTTCTAATTAATTAAAAATTTTAATCCGGGGACAGGGAGAGCAATCTAACCGAATGGGAAACCGAAACCAACAAAACCATCACTGGGAGGCTGAGGTTTGGCTATGGATCAACCATTGAGATCATGGGCAAGGGGACGGTTGTGTTCGAATACAAGAACGACGATTAGAAGGCTCTCCATGAGGTATACTACATTCCGAAACTTTGTAGTAATATCATAAGTCTTGGGCAATTGACAGAAACTGGGAATGAGGTGCACATGGAAGGAGATACCATGAAGGTGATTGATAGGAGCAGGAAGCTCTTGATGCTGGTAAAGCAAACACAAAATTGCTTATACAAGATAACCTTGAAGACATTCAAGCAAGTCTGTCTCCTAGCAAGCCTAAAAGACCCAACCTGGTTGTGGCATGCAAGGCTCGGACAGGTCAATTTCCATGACTTGAAGTTGTTGGGGGAGAAGAAATTAGCGGTTGGTATGCCACTATTGCCCCAGCCGAACAAGCTTTGCAAGGTGTGCGTGATTGCCAAGCATGCAAGTTGTCATTCCCATACCAAGCAAACTTTAGAGTGGAGAAGCCATTAGAACTTCTCCATGCTGATATTTGCGGGCCAATCTCACCATGTACACTAGCTGGTAACAAGTATTTTCTTTTGGTTGTTGATGATTTCACAAGGTGGATGTGGGTGTTTGTATTGACATCAAAGAGTGATGCATTCCAAGCATTCAAGAAGTTCAAATCCTTGATGGAGAACAAGACTGAATACAAGATCAGAACACTCCAGATAGATCGGGGCGGCGAGTTTCTATCCACGGAGTTCACTCGGTTCTGTGAAAATGAAGGAATCGAGCGGCACCTCACGACTCCCTACACACCCCAACAGAATGGTGTAGTGGAGCGCCGTAATCGCATCGTGATGACCATGGCAAGATCTCTCCTTAAGGGTACACATATGCCGGTAAGGTTCTGGGGAAGCGGTTAGGCATGCTGTCTATCTGCTAAACCGTCTCCCAACTAAGGCGCTAGGAGAGCGTACCCCATTTGAAGCTTGGATGAGGAGAAAGCCACATCTCGCCCACTTGAGAGTGTTCGGTTGTGTTGGATATGTGAAAAACACAACCCCTCACCTTAAGAAACTTGACGACAGAAGCTCACCCATGGTATACTTGGGTGTCGAGGAAGGCTGCAAAGCTCATCTCTATTTGATCCAAGGCATGACAAGCTACAAGTAAGTAGAGATGTAATGTTTCAAGAAAATTGTGAATAGGAATATAGGTGCCAATAATGAAGAAAACTTACCGGAGTTTAGGTGGTGGATGCATTCGACACCAACGAGGTGATTGTTGCAGCAGACATTGAGGTAGGGACGGAAGATGTCACACCACCAGCAACAGCTATGGTACCCATGCCAAGAGCGTCAAGTCCATCTACACCACCATCGAACGCCCATGCAGCTACCTCGCCTCCTTTAACGAACACACCCGAGTCTCAAGAAAGGCCAGTCCGCTTTAGGTCCATTGTCGATATCTATGCCAACACTGAGGAAGTGGTTGGTATTGACGAAGAAGAGAATGAGGCAATGCTAGTGATGTTTGAAGAGCCGACAAGTTAACAAGAGGCTGCAACTAAGGCTTGCTGGTACGAAGCAATGGAGGAAGAACTGAAATTTATTGAGATGAACAAGACCTGGACCCTAACTGAGTTCCCATTAGGCCACAAACCTATCGGTCTAAAGTGGGTGTTCAAATTAAAGAAATATTCAGCGGGGAAAGTCGTTAAGCATAAAGCAAGATTAGTGGCTAAAGGATATGTATAAAGACAAGGCATCGACTTCGAAGAGGTGTTTTCACCTATCACGAGACTTGACACTGTCCGAGTCATTCTTGCACTTGTTGCAAATTAAAGCTGGGAGGTACACCATCTAGATGTGAAGTCAACATTTCTTAACGGAGAGTTAGAAGAAGAAATATATGTCACTCAACCGGAAGGGTTTGAGATACAAAATCAGAAACATAAGGTGTATAGGTTGTCCAAGACCCTCTATGGACTGCGGTAAGCTCCAAGAGCTTGGAACATGCGACTGAGCAGGAGTCTGGAAGAGCTTGGCCTCAAAAAATATACTCAAGAATATGCAATATATACAAGAGGTGAACGAGAAGCAAGTATACTTGTTGGAGTGAATGTCGACGATCTCATCGTGACAGGAAGTAGCATAGAAAAAATCAACAAGTTCAAACAACAAATGATGGCAAAATTTGAGATGTGTGATTTGGGGCTTCTCTCTTACTACATAGGGATTGAAGTGGAGCAACAGAAGAGCCGAATTTTACTTAGATAATCAGCTTATGCCAAGAAAATTCTATCTCAGTTGAAAATGGCAGACTGCAATGCCACAAAGCATCCAATGGAACCCAAGACACAGCTGTATAAAGACTTGAAAGGGACTCCAATTGATGCCACAGAGTATAGGCGCATCATTGGTTGTTTGAGATATTTATTACACACACGACCGGACCTATCATATTCTGTCGGAATGACGAGCAAATACATGGAGAGGCCTACAATCATGCATCAAAAGGTGGTCAAATAGATTGTCAGGTATTTGAAAGGTATAATCCATTATGGACTTTCTTACATAAAGGGACCCTAGGAAGTTGGTGTATTCGGCTACTTGGACAGTGATTTAGCCAGCGATCTCGATGGAAGAAAAAGCACAAGTGTAATGACTTTCTATTTTAATGAAAGTTGGGGTCCTAGAATTCACAGAAGCAGAAGATAGTGGCGCTTTCATCTTGTGAGGCAGAGTTCATGACATCCACAATTGCGGCCTGCCATGCCTTGTGGTTGAGGAGTGTTGCCAGTGAATTAACCGGTGTAAAGCCAAAGCTGATAACTTTGTTTGTTGACAACAAATCTGCCATATCTCTCATGAAGAATCTGGTATTCCATGGTCGAAGCAAGCACATAGATACAAGGTTTCATTTTATCAGAGAATGTGTTGAGAAGGGACAGATTGTGGTTGAATTCGTTAATATCGGAGAACAGCGAGCCGATGTATTAACTAAAGCATTGTCAGGAGTGAAGTTAGCTGTCATGCGACAACTACTCGACATCCGTGATTTACAGTCATGTCAGGATTAGGGGGAGTAATGTGAGAAAATAATTCAGACATTATCTGCACATTTTTTTGGATAGTTTTTATGACTTAGTCTTTAGTGTTAGCCTTTCCTATTTTTATGGGTCTTTGGTGTTAGCCTTTCCTATTTTATGGCTAAATTCTTATCACTTATGGTGTATATATACAATGTAAAAGTATGTAGAAGTCATCTCATTTTTTTGTAAGAACTTTTTCCTAGTTATTTTCTCCTTGCCTTTCTTTCATCTTAGTGTGTGTGTGCTATCGGAAGTGCTACTCATTATTCTAAGCCAACCAACATTTACTACAAGAATTCCCTTTCGGTATTTGTGATAGAATTTAATTCATTTACTAATTTAATGATCAAACTTTCTTACGGTAGCTAATAATGATTGAATTATATTCGGTCACTATTTGAAAAATAAAAAAAATATTTCAGTCGTTATTTAGTGACCAAAGTATTAATTTGATTGCTAAATTAGCAGTCAATAATATTTCCGTCTCAATTTAGTGTCTGGATTAATACTAGGTTGTTAATTAGCAATCGAATATAATTCGGTCGCTAAAACCCCTAATATCCTTTAGCCTTTTCCATTTGCGTGCGCATGCACCAGAGCCCGAAGCCCTAATTTCTCTCAGTCGATGATGCCCCACCGCTGATCTCCAATCTTCTCTCCGGTGAGCAACTATAAGTTCTTCTCCTCTCCTCTTCTCTCCCCTCTCCTTTCCCCTCCACTCTTTGGTCTGATCTAATACCCTACCACTATTCGAAATTGATGATTCGGAACCACCGATTCGACAGTTCATGGGGGGTCAACCCATAATCTTAACTACTCAAGAAGATTACGGTTCACAATTCTGAAGGTTCAAGGATCATCACAGTTTGCGATGGTTCGAGATAATTATATTAAAAAATTTAAAATTTATTTTAAAAAAAGCTTGTACTTATTTAAGTTACCTACGTATCCCCTTAAGGTATAATGGAATCAAAACTCACGTAATTCATTTACATTTTTACTCTTTTACATCACTCACTTCCATTTCCTATCATTCCCATTGTATTCATTCCTTCAATATCAAATTTTTTAACTTTATCTTCTGAAAGTTTCATTTATTGAATTTTTTTCTCGACTCTGTTTCAATCGTCAAGTAATGCTTGGGCTTCCAATGAGTCGGGAGAGATAGTTGATCGTTATTCATATAATATGTTGCTGCCGGAACTAAGCGTCTGCTCCACAGCAACAGTTGACACTGGACAAGCTAAAATTTCTTTGTCAATCACGGAGAGAATAGGAAAATTTTGAGCCTTCTGTGACCACCAATTTAGAACATCGAAATCTTCGCTATCTGCTTCATTAAAATCAAAAGAAGTAGTAAAATAATTCTCAAGTTCCTATGTGGAACTTGAGGATCCTCGTGGATGTTTCGTCCGTTTATTTAATAAAAGTTATACTTTTATAAGTTTTAAATTACTATTAGTAGTTTGTTGTGTTTCAGAAATATTAGTTTGTATTCTATATTTTATATAATATTGATTATAAATATCATATAAATAATTTCTAATATTATATATAATATTAACTGGATTAGGAGAAGAAGAATCCTTAATAGGAATTAAAACATCATAATATAAAGTTAATATTTTTTGTAAAACTTCTAATTTAAATGTAAGATCTAAAGTAAAATTCACTAAAACTAAATAAGCAGTAGGATAATAAATAAGCAGATAGTTATTCGATTACATCGCTAAATTCTTTTAAAATTTCACAAATATTACTACAAATATTCCATTGTTGTGAAAATAAATATATATTAGTATTATTATTTTATACAAAATAAAAAAAAATAATTTATTTATATAGAAATAAATCTTGTAATAATTGATATGTTGAATTCCAACATCTTAGTACATCACGTGTAAATATTTTAAGTCTCATTCCATTAGTTTTACAAAACTTACCCCATTGTTTCATCATAGATGGATGCGACCATAAATATGAAATTGAGATTCTAATTGGTTTAATATAATTTTCTAAATGTTTTAATCCATCTTGAACACATAAATTTAAAATTTGGCATACACACACGAATATGAAAAAAATAAACCACCAATTGTAGATTGGCAAATAAATTTTAGTTCTTCTATAGAAGCGGAATTAGAACTAACATTATCTAATGATATTGAAAATATTTTACGAGTTAATCCATATTATTCTAAAATTAAATATAATAATTGTGAAATATTATGGGTAATATGTGATTCATCAAAAACTCTATGGATGCGTTTGGTTGAGGGTTTTCCTTGATAACCTTGATTATCCATCCAAGGTTATCAACGAAAACTCTGTTTGGTTTAGATAATAGGCGATTCCCGAGTAATGTTTAATATCTGACGCGTCAGCAAAAGAGGATATTCAACCTGAAATTGGAAAACTAAGGAAAAGTCAGGTTTTTCTTGATTCTGGGGTTAAGATAATTTTCTTTTCAAAATTAACCTTCACTATTTACTATTTATGGTAGAAATACCCTTAACAATCAATTAAATTACATTATACCATTATTAAAACTTTTTGGCCGACTCACGCCCCGACTCGTGAAGGCAACCCACAGCAAAACCCTAGCGGCGATTTGAAGTCATCGTCCCACCTCGGGCGATTCGAAGCCTTCTTCCCACCTCACGGTGATTCGAAGCCTTCTTCCCACCTCGCGGCGAGATCCTAGCAGCGCACAATCACAACCCACCTCCCGGTTTTCCGATCGTAATCGTAGTAGCATGCGAAGAACCCTAGCATTCTTTACAGGTATTTATTTTCGTGTCCTTTCCATCTCAAGAAAATGTTTTCATGTTTGATTTAGTTTTTATCGTTTCCTTTGATGCTCTATTGGTTTTTATCATTTATTATGTTCCTCTGTTGATTTTGTGTTCATAGGCATTCTTTACAGGATTCCCATGCTTGATTTTTTCATGCCCGGTTCCCATGTTGATTTTGTGTTTATAGGCACTTTGTGTTGATTTTTTTTTTTTTTCATGCTCGGGTTCTTCACAGGATTCAAACAATGAAAAACCTTCTACTTCTACCTTCTACATTCATATCTCTAATACCAAAATTTACCTTATACAAACTGATATATTAATTTTGACTGGTTTTGTTCTTTAAATATATGCTCAATGTTAGATGTATAAAAGACTAAACTTTATTGTGAGTTTAATGTTAGATGATTGGTTTTGCTGCCTGCATATTGTGAGTTCTTATATTGTTCTTATATTTTAATTTAGAGTCATCCAGCTACTATTGATTTAAGGAACAAAGAGTTCCCCCACCTAGATGACTTAATGTCTGTGTGAGGGAAAGATCGCGCCACAGGAGCTAATGCGGAAACCTCAGCTGATGCAGTAGAATAGATAAATTTATGCGATGAAGAGGTTGACACGTTTGAGCTTGAAAAAGACGAATATGTTGGAGGTCACAATGAAGAATCTGATGACGGCAACTAAGCAATAAATAAATTTGAGACTCCAAGTTCATTAGTTTGTCCAATAAACAAGAAGTCAACAAAAAAAAAAAGGCAAGTCTGATGATGTTCTAGGTGACTTGGTGGGAGAGATTCAAAAATATATTATTTTTGTTGCTCAGGCTGATGAGGAGATCTCCACCTACTTCAAAAAGAAAACAGAGAATAGTGATAGAAAAATGAAGATATACGAAGAGATAATAGAACTTTCTGAATTCTCTGAGCTAGAAATTATGGATGTTGGGGAGTATATTCTCAAAGATGAACACAAGGTTGACAGCTTCTTCGCATTGCCAATGATATTTAGGAGAAATTATGTGGTGAAGCAACTCTCTGAGATCCATCCCAAATGAATTAGCTATTTGAAGTAGGTTGTTGGTACTTATATTTTGATATACTTTGGATAGTTGTGATATCATTTCAAACAAAACTTATTTGGATGAATACCATTTTGCATTGAACTTGGATTGACTTTATTGGATGAATCTTTTTGAATTATTTCTATCTATTGGAGTATGCAGTAGATTGGAATTTCTTGATTCCTCCATGCGGTCGAACATCTTCCATACTGTAGCCCAGGGGATCTTCGTACTGTAATGAACTAGCACTACTATTACTAGACTTCTTCTTCTTTCCACCTTTTGACTCCATTAATTCATCTGATATTTCTGGAAGACCAGAAGAATCACACACAGAATAAATCAAAAGGAGAGATTATTGACAGAGAAAACAAAAAAGATCCAGCACAAACAATTATTTGACTTTCTGTAAACAAACACTTTTCGATAACAAAAAAGAAAGAAAAAACATGTGAACCAATTATACTATATCTCCGAAACAAGAATGAAAAGCATAAGGGACTAAGTATCAAAGATAAAGCAGAAAATAGCCATAAATACTACAAGACTAATCAGATGAATAGCTTAACGAACTGGTCAAAAAAAAAAAATAGCAATGGAGAAATAACAGAACATAAATCCTACCAAAAAAATGCAAATCCAGAGAAAAAAAGTAACACATCAACCAAAATAGAAATAAAAAATAATAGTTCGATGTTATTAGACGACGCGAAATCTAGAGTTATCGATTTCAACATAAGAAAAACAAAATAGCCATACAAATTAACCAAAGTTTTTTTAAAAAATTATTTTATTGTAAGAAAACATACGCTCTAAAGATCAGATGAGTTCGTTGTTGTGACGACAAAGATATCTTACCATCTTGCTCGTTTTCAACGCCAAGGAAGAAGTTTTGACTTCATCAGATTTGTTAATATAAAATTATTATACATTGCATAATTAATATAAATTTAATAGTCAGAATGTCAAAATTATCATAAAATAAAATCTCATTTAGTTGTAAAAAATATTAAGATTGAATAGGGGTAATATAGTAATTGTCATATTAGGTTATACATTAAAACTTTCAACCAAATAAGTTTTTGTCCCATTACCAAAGATTAAACCAAACAACATTAGGTTATATCTTATTCCCTATAACCTTGGTTATGTGATTACCTGGTAATCACATGCCCAAGGTTATCAAGGAACACCCTCAACCAAACGCACCCTATAAGCTATCAATCTTTTTTGGAAGATCCAAAAGTTATCATCCAACAGTAAATCACATCCATATAAGAATGAGTTTGCCAATGATTACTCCAAATATCATTGAAAGTTCTTTAGGTCCCAAAAATTTGGTCCCAAAATTGAAAGTTCTTTAGGTCCCAAAATTTGGGTACCTAAAACCTCAATATTTAGAATTGTATAAGCATCATTTGAGGGGGAGTATCTATCAACATTGATTGTTGATAATTGGTGCTCCCAACACATGGTCATTCCTAGTTAGGGATGTGCCTAATATTTCTCAATTTAATGGAAGATCATACACTACCCATGAGAAATGGATTTTCTCTCTTGAATTTAGATAATTGGAGTTAGAACCAATGGAAATCATAAAATAGATACATGGAAATTTTTCCCATGTAGTATATTTCATTGGTGTCACTTGAAAATTCTCTCATTTGTATTTGTATACATTTGGGACTATAGTTTATCAAGATTACTCCAATATAATTAGGTCTATGGGTAATGAACTTGTTAGAGATTTGGGGCTATAAATTCTCCGATTAATGTATGAATTTTCAATAGAATGGAGAATTAGGGTTCTAAACTTGATACAAACTTAGGATCATGAATTATCGAATTTCATCAAAATTGGTAAATTACCAATAGAACTAAGAATTTGGACTATGGATTGCTTAGGACAATTAGTTTTATTGTTGCTATTTAGAGTTTACTGCAATTTATGGTTTATGAAATGCTTTATCTCAAGCCCAAGGTGTCTAATTTCTTGTATGAATTATAGAACTTGAATGCATGCTAAAGAACAAGTATGGACACATCAATTAGTATTGATTCAAAAATCACCTTGAAAATTTCACCATACATCAAACTTACAAACTAAGCAAAATTTGGAGATGTGATCATTCATGAAAATTGATGCAACCCTATTTTTCCATGCTATTCATGATTATGAATTTTATGTTCAAATGGTTGTATGCAAACCTTGGAATCTTGATACAAACATGTTATAAACATACCTTGAACTGATCAGAATTTAGAAATTGATCATAGTTTGATACAAATTTGATACAAGCATGTTTTTGAAAGGTTGATCGTACTTTTGTTTGTATCATGAAATCTGATCATAGTTTGTATCATGAAATCTAATGTTATATAGGCATGTTTTGAAATTTAATCATATGTTGATCATTTTCAAATTTACCATGTTTTCTGGAATCATGCTTTGAACTTTGTATTCATGAGTTTTACTCTCAAGATATATTGGAGATGTTGCATGATTTGATAATATACATGTTAGTTAAAGAGATGCAAATCATGTTGTTTTCTTTGGTTAAAGAAACATGAATGTGATTTAATGGAACACTGTTAGGAGTTAAAACTAATTGAATCAGGGTTTAGAAGTGTTTCAGAGTTTCTGAACTTTCAGAATTTCTGAACCCTCGTTTCTGAATTCTGATCAGAACACAAATTAGACTTATGTATCAAACCTGATCGGTCCACCGACCGATTAGGACACACCCTGATCAGTCTGGTGACCGATGAGGAATCATTCTGATCGGTCTGGTGACCGATCAGATCAATACTGATTCTCAGATCATTCCAAATTGTATCAGACCACTCCTCAGACCAATCCCCCTTCATCAATTTTGATGAAGTATCAATAGAACTTAGTAGGATGATGGTCAAGATACCTGGAACAAAGCCTAATACTGATTTGATACAAACCTATGTTGGAATGTTCAAATTCATAAGAAAGGGTTTGTTGAGTCATGACTCTTGTTCTTGATGTCGTGTTTCAGAAATGTTTCTGAAATGTCGAATATTAATAGAGTCTACACCCCTATTGAGGAATGCAAATTGTTAATGCAGTCTGATCATGAATGTATCAGAGTTTCAGGAATTTTTCTGAAATTTGATCGCTCCCCAGACTAATAAGAAATATGTCTGTATCAAGTTATCAACGAACCTGATTGGTCACGGAGACCACTCAGGATTATGTGTCGGATACAGATGCATTCCTTACATATCATATGAAACATATACATGTTTGACCATGATATACTTCTGTATATGTTTTCATGTGCAATTCACACTTATTGACGTATGATGCATATACGTTGTTGCCATGATACATTTATGGTATATACCTCTCATATGCAATTCAAAAATTATCCTTTGATTATTTTGGGTTTGGGGAGAGACCCTTGGTTGAGGAGGAGTATGATTAAACTTAACAGCCCCTCTAGACCCTTTTCGATGTTCGACAAAGGGGGAGAGTGTGGTTGGTTAAGTTTAGGATGATTATATTGTAGGGGGAGGATCCTGATTCCCCTATGATTCTGAATCTAAGAAATTAATTGAGAATCCCTAAACTTAAAATCGGATTGTCAAACAACAAAAAGGGGGAGATTGTTGATGCAGTCTGACCCTGATTGTTGTTTTGGTGTTGACATCGATTTTAGTTTAGGTTGATGATTATGATTATGATTAAGTCCTAATCGGGGATTAGGCACGGAGTGATTGGAAAATCCTAGCTTGGAGGGCTAGGTGTTGAAAAGTCCTAATTCGGAAGGGTTGGGTGAAAAGTCCTAGCTTGGAGGGCTAGGTGAAAAGTCCTAACTTGGAGGGTTAGGTGAAAAGTCCCAACTTGGAGGGTTAGGTGAAAAGGTCCTGGTGAGTGAAGCCAGGTGATGGAAATCACGGTGAGTGAAGCCGGGTCCTGGTGAGTGAAGCCAGGTGATGGAAATCCCGGTGAGTGAAGCCGGGTCCTGGTGAGTGAAGCCAGGTGATGGAAATCCCGGTGAGTGAAGCCGGGTCCTGGTGAGTGAAGCCAGGTGATGGAAATCCCGGTGAGTGAAGCCGGGTCCTGGTGAGTGAAGCCAGGTGATGGAAATCCCGGTGAGTGAAGCCGGGTCCTGGTGAGTGAAGCCAGGTGTTTGGAAATCCTAGTGAGTGAAGCTAGGTTGAAATCCTGGTGAGTGAAGTCGGGTCCTGGTGAGTGAAGCCAGGTGTTTGGAAATCCTAGTGAGTGAAGCTAGGTTGAAATCCCGGTGAGTGAAGCCGGGTGACCGAAACCCTGGTGAGTGAAGCCAGGTCCTAGCTTGGAGGGCTAGGTTGAAGTCCCAGTGAGTGAAGCTGGGCATGGCACGAGTTAGAGAAGGGCTGGAGGCTTGTTCTCGTGACTTAGAGTGCATTTGGGCTTGCCTGGATCGGTCTGGTGACTGATCAGGGAAGTTGGCACGGTGCTCCTTCGTGAATCGGTCTGGTGACCGATCCAGCGATGACTGATCGGTCTGGTGACCGATCAGGGAGCCCACAGTGAGTTGAGTTCCCCTGCTGATCTGCTCCTGATCGGTCTGGTGACCGATCAGGGATACTGTTCAGATCGGTCTAGTGAACGATCAAGTGTCGCGAGATTCTCCTTATGACCGATCAGGATGACTCCTGATTGGTCAGGAAGCAGCTTGATTGGTCTGGTGACCGATCAGGCTGGAGCCTGATTGGTCTGGGGACTGATCTGAAGTGTGCAGCAGACTGCTGGATTGGTCTGGGGACCGATCTGGAGTGTGCAGAAGACTGCTGGATCGGTCTGGTGACCGACCAGGCTCCTCCCTGATCGGTCTGGGGACCGATCAGGAGCAGAACTTTAATTCAAATAGGCTGTCAGAAGCTCTGATCGCGTCTGTTTTCACTGCCGATTCTCTGCTACTTGCTGATTTCATTTGATATCGATTTGCTAAGCCTCTGTTGGAGTGTGCAGGTGATAGCAGGTGATTCAAACACTCAAGGAGGGTCAATGGGAGGCTTTCCTTGGAGCAGGTTTGTTTGTTTCTCCTTCTCAGGCTTCAATGGCAACTGGAGCAGCTGGCGACTCACGGAGACTCAGCTGGAGAGGAGGTCTTCAGTGGACTGAGTGCTCAGGGAGGTCAGTGGGTTCATGCTGGCTCAGGGGATGCTGATGGAGCCTGGTGATGAAGCAGGAGCTTAAGAGGAAGATGAGAAGCAGAGGAGGCGACAAGAACGAACAGGAAAACAAGCAAGTGTGGCTGTGGATTTCGCTGTTGTTGTTGTGTTCCTTGTGTAGCTTCTCTCTTAAGCGTTCTTGTCACATTCTTGTGAGCTTCCCTTCTCGAGTGTCTCGTGAGCTTATCTTGTATCCATTTGTGAGACAGCTTATGGAGAGGTTTCTCCACCGAGAAGGAGGCACTTGATATCCGGTGTTCACCGGGGCTTGATCTGCCGACGATCAAGGGATCGCCCACCTTACGGGCACACCAAGGAGTAGGGGCAAGTTATCCCCGAACGTTGTAAATGATCTTTGTTAGCGATCCTTGGTTTGTATTCTCTGTTTCTGCATTTCTGTTAAGTTCGTTTCTCTGCATATGCTTTGTTTCCGCTGCTGCTAACTTAAGTGCAGAGAAAATTTGAAAAGAGCTAAGATTGGTGTCTGGCTATATTCACCTCCCTCCTCTCTAGCCATCCAAGGTCCAACAAGAATGAGAGTAGAGAAGATGTGTGTGCAAAATGCTGAAATAAACTCTCTATTTATATAATTTGGATCTTAACAGACGATAAATCATAGTCATTGATCAAAAAATGGTCAAATGAACTTAATCGTTAAAAAAATCACCTCTAACAGCTCCGAACCGCCAGTTAGGAGCCGTTGGAACCGCCGGTTCCAGCAACATAGAAAAAAAGATAGTTTGCCAAACTGGTGGTTCGACCCGTTAGTTAACCAGCGGGCCAGCGATTCAGCAGGTGCTAAACTGGGTCAACTGGCCACCCGGCTCGTTGACCCGAGTCAGGTTCGTGCTGGACCCGACCTATGGGCGGGTCTAGATCTGGGTGCGGCTAGGTGTGGTGGCCATAGTCTCAGGCATGGTCGTGAGGCGGGTCAGGCATGACTTTAATTGCCGCCTCAGGCCACGAGGCTGGCCTGCCTCGGCTCTAGTGGTGAGACCCTGACTATGAGCTAGCTTGGTCAACCTTTTCTCAATCGACCATGAGATCGGTCGCTGCCTTGATTAGTTATCCATGCCCAATGCTAGGCCATCACGAGCTTCGTCGGTCGTGAGCCTGGGCGGCCGCGAGCTTGGCTGACCAAGAGCTAATTGGTATTTGTATAGCTAGCATGCATGAAAATATATGGGAAAGATCATGAGCTTAATGTTGGAACTTGGATGTGTTGGGACCGGGTGCATGTTGACATGGATGCGGGTTCGTAATTTTAAAAATTAATTACGTGCAGCGGAAGGTTTAACATAAATAATTTCTCAAATTATTTAAAACACAAATAAACATGCAATTTTATCTTGTGTAGACATGATCATATATTTAAAATTTTGCAGAAACATAAACTAATTTACGTATTACCTCGCGTAACTTGAAGGATGGGACGAGATCCAACCGTAAGCGTCCCTTGGAAGCTCCGCCTCTATTCTCGTCCACGCCGAGTATCTTTGGGATGACTTCGCAAAGCCACGAGTTTCGTGTTCTCGAGAACTACTAGATTCTCCGAGAACGCGACAAGAAAAACCAAGAGAGAAGTCAGAAGACTAACTACAAAAGGATGGCCGGAATCAAAATTCCAGCGAAGCAAAAGAAGAAGCTTGCGGCAAAAAGATCCTTGCGGCAAACTCTAATTCCGGCAGCACCTTCTTCCGGCCAAGAGATGGCCGGAGCTTCCTTCTCCGGCAGCAGGTGGTGGTCGGCAGGGAAAGGGCAGGGGTGGCCGGCTGGTGCTCCTTCTTGGGGCTGGTTGGCGCACGGCAAGAAGGGGAGAAGAGAAGGAGAGAAAGAGAGGGAGAGAGCCTATGCCTTCATCTCTTCGATTATTTTCCAAGCCTTGCCTTGAGTCCTTTATATAGTGGCCTCTCAACCATCAAGCCTCTCAAATATGGAATAACTTATTCCATCATACCAAGTTTGATTTTATATCATGGTTAAAATCATATTTTAATTCATGATAAAAATCAATCAAGTCTCTTATCTCTTATGGAATAAATTTCCTTATCATGGTAAATCAATCCATGATTGATTTTATAAAATAAACCAATCCATGGTTCATTTTAATTTTCATGAAAAATAAACCAAACCTTGGTTTATTATATAAAAATTTATATCATCCACAATTTTATAAAACAAACCACACTTGGTTTATTTTATAAATTGAACCAAAAACTTGGTTCTCTCCCTTTGTTGTGGCCGGCCAAGCAAAGAGGATGGAGGCCCTCTTTGGCCGGCCCATCCAAGCCAAGCCCCAATGAATTAAACTTATTTAATTCATCTATTAAGTCTTCAAAAGACTTGGTCATTTTACGCTTCCGATGCGTCTCTGAAAAATTCAGATTCGACTTATCGTTTGGCTCAACCAAACTTAATCTCTCTTGATTGGAAAATCTAATTTTTAACTCGTTTTATATCCCTCGGATTACTCGTAGTGCGTGTGACTAAATAGGCTTTCGATTTATGCTGGTCGTCTATAATTAATCAATTATAGAACGATCATGAGTGGCACCTAGTAGTACATCATGATCCCCAATTAATCGAAAGATCAACGGTTGACCTCAGAAACAATTCTGAAACCCTTCAGCTGCTATAATGAATCGTGCCCCATTCCCTTCACCATCTTATACCCACTTGATTCAGGACATGGTCTATGTGTGTCAGTCCCCACTAGGCTGACTACGTCACACCTAGCCCAAGTAACGTTTTCTCGTCCTACGGATTCTAAGTACTCTCATGTATTTAAGAGATTCATACTCTGAACATGTCATGCTCTGGCCAAAGGCTTCAAGTAACAATCCGACGATAGGCCTCGGGTATACATCTCCTCGCAAGGAGTGATAAATCCTTTGTAGGCTGTTCAAACATCTTCAGGCACTTCAGCTTATACCCAATCATCCTGGGTCCACACCTCCTTGGAGATGCTTGCTTAAGATGTCAAAGTATAAGTCTCCATGACCAAGATGACTTGAACACCGCAAGTCAAAGGAACATCGCACTGAAGCTGCAGTAAGAACTTCACTGACATATCTATATGTAGACTACCATATGAAGTTTTACAGCCAGTCACTCCAATGAACTACTTCCCTTAACTAGCATTCATGTTTATCTCCGGACATCTCAATGTCACCAGCCAGTGAGAATCAGCTGATTAGAGTATTACCTATGCTAGTCTCAACAGAATTGATAGTGTTCGTATTTATCAATTCATCGACTAGCTAGGGACAATTTCAATACTTCACAATTGTACATGTAGAGATAATCACTAGTTGTGAATTCATCACAAATTCTCTCATGCTGTGAATTGTATTGCGGACATTCAGTAAATGAGTTTAAGATCTCAATCAAATACACAAACATGTATACTCAAATAGTGAATATTCATTTATTAAAATAAATGATTACAATCATAAGGCGATTGCCTTAGGACACTTTTCTCATATCACTAACAGGATGGTTAGAGAGGGGGGGGGGGTGAATATAGACACCCACTTCTTTCAATTTTAGGTTTCTCTGCAGTTGGGTTAGTAGCACAGCGGAAGTAAAAACAGAGTTGCAGAAACTAAAACCTAAAACTAAGCACGAACACAAAACGCTAACAAAGAGGATTTACAAGGTTCGGGAATAACATGCCCCTACTCCTTGGCGTGCCCTTAAGGTGGTTGATCCCTTGATCGTCAACAGATCAAGCCCCAGAAAATCCAGATAGAATGCAACCTCCTTCTCGGTGGAGTAACCTCTTCACAGCGTTTCAAGATGGATCAAGTATTAAGTACAGGAAACACAAGAAGGATCTTACTTAGCACTTAGAACCACAAGAACACAAGCAAACTTCTCCCGAGCTCCACTCAACGCAGATCTCACGCAAGAACTCCCTTCTTCGTGTCTTCTCGCTGATTGACTCATCAAGCTTCTTGCTTCTCTTCCAAGTGCTCAAGTAACAGAAGGTTGCTTTAAGGATCACAGTCGCTTGCTCAAGAGATGATGGAACAGAGTTGTCGCAAGAGCACAATGTGGAGAACTTCGTTTTTGTTTTTTTGAGTTTCTTTTGAGTTTCTGCTAAGACTTGTTCGCCACCAAGCGCTTAAGTCTCATCTCACTAATCGCCAGGTCACCATCTCACTGCAGCCTCCAGCTGCTCACCTGCAACAGCCAGCTACCACTGAGCTCTCCTGGACTCCCTGAGCTTCCCTCAGCCAAGTCCCAATCAGCAGCTCCAGTAGTGCCAGCATCCGTTGCAACCTGAGATGGAAAACGGACAAACCTGCGGTAGTGAAAACCTTCGTTTGACTTCCCTTGGATGATCCCTGAGTCACCTGCACACTTAGCAGCTCATTAGGGCAGCAAATCAACAGAAAATCAAAGTATCAGAAGGTTAGAGCAGATATCAGCAGTGTATCAGAAAAAGCAGATGCGAACAGACGCGATCAGAGCCTCTGACAGTGCATTTTGAATTAAAGTGATCGGTCACCGGACCGATCTAGGGCTCGTGGATCGGTCACCGGACCGATCCACAGCTTTGCTGGGACTCCCAGCTTTCGCGGCCACACGGGCCTGATCGGTCACCAGACCAATCAGGAAGCTCCCTGACCGATCAGGCTCCAGCCTGATCGGTGATAGCGAGAACTCGGCACACTTGATCGTTCACCAGAACGATCCGAACAGTGTTCCAGATCGGTCACCAGACCGATCAGGTGCCAAGCAGTGAGGGGAACCAAACTTACTGTATGCTCCCTGATCGGTCACCAGACCGATCAGGAGCCAAGCAGTAAGGGGAACCAAACTCACTGTATGCTCCCTAATCGGTCACCAGACCGATCAGGAGCAAAGCAGTAAGTGAACTGCATGCTCCCTGATCGGTCACCAGACCGATCAGGAGTCGATCAGTAGCCCAACAAGGTCACTGTGTGCTCCCTGATCGGTCACCAGACCGATCAGTCATCGCTGGATCGGTCACCAGACTGATCCACGAAGGAGCACCGTGCCAACTTCCTTGATCGGTCACCAGACCGATCCAGGCAAGCCCAAATGCACTCCAAGTCACGAGAACAAGCCTCCAGCCCTTCTCTGACTCGTGCCATGCCCAGTCTCACTCACTGGGACTTCAACCTAGCCCTCCAAGCTAGGACCTGGCCCTCCAAGCCAAGATTTCATCCAACCTAGCCCTCCAAGCTAGGACCTGGCCCTCCAAGCCGGGATTTCATCAACCTAGCCCTCCAGGTTAGGACCTGGCCCTCTAAGCCGGGATTTCATCAACCTAGCCCTCCAGGCTAGGACCTGACCCTCCAAGCCGGGATTTCACCAACCTAGCCCTCCAGGCTAGGACCTGGCCCTCCAAGCCAAGACTTTTCACACCTAACCCTCCAGGTTAGGACTTTTCACACCTAGCCCTCCAAACTAGGATTTTTCCACACCTAACCCTCCAGGTTAGGACTTTTCACCCCTAGCCCTCCAAGCTAGGACTTTTCCACACCTAACCCTCCAGGTTAGGATTTTTCACACCTAGCCCTCCAAGCTAGGACTTTTCCACACCTAACCCTCCAGGTTAGGACTTTTTGTAGGACCGGTGCCGTCGATAGAGCGGGGGTGAATATCGACCGTTCAAATATTTCAGAAACTTCGTAAGACTTTCGATTGTCATTCTGGACTCAGAGCGTTAGTGCAGTGGAAAAGTAAAGCAGAACGGAAATAACCAGACACAGGGACACAGCGGGATTTTTACTTGGTTCCCGACCCCCCAGGGTCAGTACATCCAAGGCCTATGCACGGGAACGCCCGTCCACTATTGGTCTCCTTTCCGGACTTTCCGGAGGCGGAGAAACACGACTTACAGTGCAAGTTTACAATCAAAAGATAAATAAAATTAAGTGCAGAGAATAAAAGCAAACCAACAAGACAAAGTCTGAAGCTCGGCCAATGTGGACCTCCGAAGTGCCACGCACTTCCTCCTGGAGCCTCCTGGTCGTAGAGCCTCGTCTCTAGCGCATTGTCGTCGGTCAGAATGCTTGGAATCACTTTTGGAAGTTGTTGTTGAAGCAGAGGGGTCGAAGCCCCTTATATAGCACTCCTGGGGGCGCCCTGGACGCTGGGGGCGCCCCGATAAACCTGGTCAAACCTTATCCCTGCGCCGACCTCTCCGCAGCTGATAAAACCTTTGACCAGGGCGCCCCAGACCTCCCGGGCGCCCTCATAGAGGCTTATCTGTGTTTTGGACTCAAAACAGCAAGTACAGGTTTGAACCCGGGCGCCCCGGACGCTCCGGGCGCCCCGCTTGACACCTGTTCTGCCTACTTCACCAAAACCCAGCTTAAAGCTTTGTCTGGGGGCGCCCCCACTGTTGGGGGCGCCCTGGATGCGTGGGGGCGCCCCCAATGATGGGGGCGCCCTGCTTCAGGGCTTCCAGCCTTTGTTTTTTTCACCTGCTTTGTTTCTGGTTCTTGGTACCTGCAAGATACACAAACACAAAGCAAATATACATACAATATTAGCCTTAAGGACTTGGTTCGGACTTCGGATTTCCACGAAACCCTAGGTCAAACCGGCACAAGTTCCCATCCCCGAGAACTTGCCCTTCACCTACTCCTTTCAGGAGACGGTTGCCACCCAGTCCTTCGGGTGGACTTTTGCTTAGCTTCCGATTCTTCCGGACCTCGAGATGCTCAAACCCTGACCCGTCTCTACTCCTGTCCTTAGTCATCGCTCAGCTAAGTTGCCCAGTCCCTTGGGCCAAGACTTCATTCCCTAGCAGTCCTTCGCCAGGTGCCTAGCAGTCATTTGCTAGGTCTTTGATGCCTAGCAGCCCTTCGCTAGGTGCCTAGCAGCCCTTCGCTAGGTCTTCGATGCCTAGCAGCCCTTCGCTAGGTGCCTACCAGCCCTTCGCTAGGTCTTTAATGCCTAGCAACCCTTCGCTAGGTGCCTAGCATCCCTTCGCTAGGTCTTGGGATTTCGATACCTAGCAGCCCTTCACTAGGTGCCTAGAAGCCCTTCGCTAGGTCTTAAAGTTTCGATACCTAGCAGCCCTTCACTAGGTCTTTAAGGTTTCGATACCTAGCAGCCCTTCGCTAGGTGCCCAGCAGCCCTTCGCTGGGACTTAGGGTTTCGATGCCTAGATTAACTAGGACTTTTCTTCAGCTTAGTTTACTTCTTCTTTGCTCCCCTTTGTCTGTTCATTGTATCACTGACTTAAGTGTATTTTCAAACATTAAAACACTTAAAGGAGAACATCATTGATGCAACTTGCACCAACAATCTCCCCCTTTTTGATGTTTGACAATAACTTAAGTTAGATTGGTTTAAGGCGCTAACTTACTATCCTTAAAAAAACAAAAAATGATATATGTTTTGAAACTACATTTTTGATTTTTGGGGAAATTTTTTTTCAACTTCTAACTTAAGCACACCTCTCCCCCTTTGTCATACATCAAAAAAAAAAACAAAAGAAAATACTTGCACCAACAATGAAGATTTTTGGTTCTATTTGAAAATACTTAGTGCAAATTTTGAAAGCATTATATTTTGAATGATATATTGCATTTTTTGTTGAAACAATGCATAATTTTGAAAAATGCTATGCGCTTTGAAAAGTACAAGTACTTTGAAAATTATGATGATCTTAAAAAAATGCAAGTACTTTTGAAAGATTATGTAATTTTTTTGAAGTATATAAGTACCTTTGAAAAATGCATATCTTTAGAAAGAATGCTATTTTGGAAAATATGAATATTATGCATATTTTGCAAGTACTAACTATTTTTGAAAAAGATGAACTTTTGAAAAATCTAAGTAATTTTTGAAACATAATATTTTACTTGACTAGGTTAATCTTCCAGTCCGACACCATCCTGGGAAACCTTGTTGACCACAAGGATATTTTCCTAAGTGTCCTGGAAGATTTTCCAAACTCAAGATTAAACATTTTTTGTGAAATTGATCAAAACCAAATGAATTTTTGAACATACTGGTATTTTTAAAAAATGATAGTATTTTGAAAGAATACTTATGTTTTTAGCAAAATTTGAAAATACCATTCAAGAAGACATGTTATTAAATAATTCTTTTAATTTGACCTCCCCCTAAACATGACTCAGTCCTGGGAAGCTTGTTGACCACAAGTACTCTTCCTCTGAGTCTTAAGGTTTGATTTAGATCAAAAGAATAGTCTAATAGTTTTCAAAAATGAATGAAAAAAAACTTTTCTGAATTTCTTCTTTTGACTCAGACTCCCCCTAAATTTGACACATCCTAGGAGTCCTTGAAAATCATGAAGTGGACATTTCCTCTGTGTCTTTAGGGTTTATCAAAGTCAAAGAAATAGGTAAATTTTTGAACATATAATTTACAACATAAACCCTTTTTGAAAACACAAGTAATAATGATTTAAAGCACAGTTTTCGAAAAGTATTTTTCAAATGATAGTAACGTTTAAAGTGCAATTTTGAAAACCATTTCAAAAATAATGAAAAGCACTTTCCCCTATACCCATACCGTTTGACTCTATCTAAGTGCCTTAAGGAACTTAGTGTTGTCCTAAGAGGCTTGTGTCTAATTGAGTGAGTCAAACAATTTTTGAAAGAATATAATTTTTGAAAGCAATTACTGTATTGGCAATCAACAAGGATGAAATCTATACAAACATTATTATGTTGAAGCACTATTTTGAAAATATATTTTTAGGAAAAGATTCTAACAATTTTGAAAAATATTTTTGAAAAATATTTTTCAATTCATTAGTTCTTAACATCTCACTCATTTTAGATGTATCAATACAACAAGCATGGTTGCCTTATAGGTGTATTGTGAGATGCTTGAATTATTTTTCTTAATTTATTATTAACTCTAAGATTTAATTGAAGCTTGTGTTAGATTTGAATTTGACAAGAAGTAACTTGAATTTGAATTTCAAAAATTGGCTTCCAGGTCTTGGCGAGGCACTAGGCCTTCTTTGGCCGTAGCCTTATTGGATCATCAACGCTTTTCTTGACAAAGCCTTTTAATGAAATTTCATTTTCAAAATTACTTTTTGAAAAATTCTGGTCTAACTAGTTTGGGTCTTGGATCGGTAGCTTCGGCTAGTTTCACCAGTCTTAAGAGACCAAGTACACTTGATCTTATTAGAGTTGGCTTCCCTAACGTACTATCATCTCACCGCCACCCAATACTAGGTTGATCAAGTTTCAATTATTCTTTTTCCTATAGCCGTTCTAATATATGCATAAACTTTAAATATGAATAACATGTCATATATTTAAAAGAAATAGCAAATGCATGATATGACAATTATGCATGAGTCAAACAAGTCCAAAGCATTTTATTTAAGTTTCTAAAAATGTATCAAATTCCTGATTTGATACATGTCGTGTGAACCCGCGAATATGCCAACCCACTTTGACATATTTAATGTTATTAATTTTAATTGTTACAGTTTGGGTAAAATTGAAGTTGAATTAATTAGAAATTAATTGATTAAGTTTAAATTGATCAGGAATTAAATTGTATTTAATTGATTCAATTAAATTTATTTAACTTAATTTAAGTTTGAATTAATTAAAATCTAATTGAATTAATTTTAAGTATGAATTAATTCATATTTAATTTATTTGGATTAATCTAAGTTAACTTAATTAAGATTTAATTTGAATTTAATTTAATTTGGATTTAATTTAATTTGAATTAAATTTAAATTGAATTTAATTAGGATTTAATTTGAATTAATTTGAATTTGATTAGGATTTAATTTGAATTAATTTGTATTTAATTAAGATTTAATTAATTTTAATCTGAATAATGAAGATTTAATTCGAATTTAAATAATTAAGATTTAATTCGAATTTGTATAATTAAGATTTAATTCGAATTTGAATAATTTGAATAATTAAGATTTNGCAAATTTCAACAATTTTTATGGTTAGTTGATCAAGACATTTTCTAAATATGAGTATTATAAACCCCTAGACACTTAGGTAAAGCCCTTGTAGCTAACAAGGGTAACTAGGAGAATGTTAGATTAAGGGAGAGAGTTGAAATATTTTGAAAATAATTTTGAAAATATCTTTTTACCTTATGAAAATATTTTTTTGAAGTTTGTTTGTAATTCTTTTTCAAAATTATCTTTTAGAAAATTAACTTAGAAAATAATTTTTTCTCCTGTGTAATATTTCTTTTTCAAATTGAGAATGCTATTGAAAATAAAGATTCTATCATATCTTTGACTGTGAATAGATTTTTGAAAATTAATTGAAAATATTTTTAATAATTTTTTTAAAAAAAGATCTTTTAATCTTTTTGAAATATGGCATAGAAATTAATTTTTAAAATTACATAGTTTTTAAAAGTATATTTGAAAAATTATTATCTTTAAAAAGTGATTTGAAAATTCTTAAACTTGTCTTTAAAAATATATTTTTTTAAACTTCTAAAAATATTTTTTTATTATGGTTCTGGAAATATTTTAAGTGTATGCTTGATTTGGATATTCTAAGACACAATAAGAAGTTTACCTTATGGTTAATATGGAATCCTAAGTACATGTCAGGTTAAGGGGGAGTTCTAATTGAATGATCAAAATATTTCTTGCAATATCTTTGAAAAATTATTTGAAAAATAAATTTTAGAAAATATTTTTTCTTTTTTGAAAAATATTTTGGTTACACTTGCAAAATCATTTTTGAGACTTAGGTTTGAAAAATGCTTTAAACATTTAAAAATGTTTATTTTTTAGAAGATTTTACAAAAATTTTATTCTAAAATCTCAAAATAAATATACCTTGAATGATAATTACTCACTTAAAAAATATGGTTAAGTTTTTAATTAGATTAACCAGTTAAGGGAGAGGTTCACAATTCTAGTAGATAATTTTTTGCAAGCTGTTTCATACCTTTGTATTGGATTTTTTTGGTGCTTCAAAAATTAGATTTATATGGTTGGTTGTTAAACAAACGAGGCTACATTTTTTTTATTTTTATTGGTTTGGAGGGAGTATTAAAACTAAAAGTTATTTTCTTTATTATTTTTTTTTAAAAAAAATTCTTTGTTGATTTTTTTTATATTTTTGTCTTTACAATTGTGTTCTAATTTTTTTTCCCTCAAAACTACTTTGAAAAGTAGCTTATTAGCTTTCAAAATGATTATTCTTTTTGGAGATATTGTTCAAGTTATTATTTACAACTAAAATGCCTAAACAAATTTTGATTTGAAATCTACTTGGACATACACTTTTGAACTTAAGCATTCATTCAATTCCTTCTCTATCTATCGAATAAGTTTTGAAAATTAGTTTTTGAAAATGTTTAAGGAGGTTGAGGCTGGTTGAACCTTTTGATGTAGGCCCGAAGGGACTCCTGTGGGCCTTATTTTAGGGTGAAGAGGTTGAGGCTGATCTTATGGTGCCTCCTGCTAGTTGCTTGCAAAATATTGTTAGAAATAGCCTCTTGAAGTCACCAAAGTTCTGTACGGACCCATCTGGGAGTTGGTCAAACCATCACTGGGCTGGCTCAACAAGGTGGTTAGAAATGTTCGGCACTTGATGTATCCGTGTATGGGTGTAGCAGGGCTGCATTCTAGAACTTCATCAGATGTTTCTCAGGGTTAGTGATTCCGCTGTACTCCGGGATGGAAAGGAGCCTGAAGTGCTTGGGGACGGGGTCTTAGAGAATGTGGTGAGAAAAAGAGAAATCGGACATGTTTGGGGGAGTCTGGTGGGCCGACGCCTTTCCCTTGTTGTGGAGGGGTATTGAGTGGTTGGATGAGATCTCCATACGATTTGATTGGGTCTCGTTCTCCATCGAGCGGAAGAAGGCTTGGGGGAAGTAGGCGCTACCACCCGGCCTGGCGGCGACTTCCGTCTCAACCGGAGCAGCGGCTTTTGAGGTAGCAGGAAATTCATTAGCCAAGCAGTTGCCCGACTGTTGCTGCTGAGCCAGTTTCTGAGCTCTGGCAGTCACTAGCAATTCAAAGTCTTCTTGTGAGAGGGTGATGGTCACCTTGTTGGAGTCGTCCATTCTCGTTCTTTCGATCAGGCGAGAGTTCCCACGGACGACACCAAATTTGATCCTGTCGACAAGGGATGAGGGGCAACTGCTGAGTTTGAAATCGATGAAAGCTAAAATGTCGGTGAGCTAGCCGAGTTGACAAGAAAAAGACCTCAAATCGATGAAAGCTAAAATGTCAGTGAGTTAGCTGAGTTGACGAGAAGAAGACCCCAAATCGATGAAAGCTAAAATGTCACTGAGCTAACTGACTCAAATCGATGAAAAGCTAAAATGCTATGAGCTAGCTGAGTTGACGAGAAGAAGACTCCAAATCGATGAAAGCTAAAATGTCGGTGAGCTAGTTGAGTTGATGAGACGAAGTCCTCACATCAATAACACCTATAAGTTCACAAAGAGGAGTAGAAAAGGGAGTGTTAGCAAATAAGCTAGGGGTGTCCTTGTGTAGCCATTTCGACACTCAATTTAGTAAAGTAGGAGCAAGGTGGATGATGAACGACAAGAAAATGAAAATAAGTTGCATGCGTAAAAGTATACTTGTGCTCCTGGAGACGGGCCCCTTTTATTATGCATCTCTAAATTTTTTCCTCATGATCTTTCTCATTAATTTAGAATCTTGTTCTTATCAGAGAAATATCAAATCATTATATTTATGCTGTATTTGGCAGCCCCATCATTCATATCTTATCATGTATCAATATCATGTATAATCATGTTGTGTTGCCTACTTCTGATACCCCACGCTCAACATTTATTGTGGTTGGGCTCACAAATCTTAAGCCTTGTCGGGCTTTAAGGACCTACCCTTCTCAAGGGGTGTATTAATTGAGGCCCAATGGTCGATACAGGATCTTGATCTCAAGTGAGCTGCTGTCTACTTGTTCATTTATAAAGGTTTGGGAGCGGCGAAGCCCCTTGAGTCGGGGCAACCTGACTGGATTGAAGGGTTGACCGATTGGATTACAGAGCCATGGGGAAGTCCCCTTGAGGAATAGAGGAATCCGATCGGCAAAGTGTCTGGGATGGCTATGAAGATTGGGTTGGACCATTTGTTAAGCCTTGACTAATTCAATTAGCTGATAATCTTCCAAACCCGGTAGAATGGGGCCATGGGCCATCATGTCTCTTGTGGATTGGTGAAACCTGACTGGAAGAGTGTCTCCGAACTACCTTAAAGCAGAGACTCAGAGAGCATTAACCCCTAGAGTATGTACACTCCGGTCGAAGATGTACATCTCTGAACTGAGGATTTTGGTTAGGTGAGACTTACCATCTCTGGGAGTCAGTTATGGTCCCCTGACCAACCGGCTTGGGGCTGACAGAGGCAAGCGGAGCTAGCGTCTAGGTCACATGAATCCGATCGGCAACAAATCTCTAATCTAGTCTCGAGGGGACTTTGGTATAGCAAACCATCTCCTTAGGAGGTTTATGAGGTCGATCGGCTACTCCTAGCCATATTCACCTTAACTCGACCAAGCTTTGAACACCCCATCGGCAAAATGCTGAACTATCTGATCCTCCGTGGAGACCTCTCAATATCCTCATCAATCAACAACATATTATTAAATAAACAACAAAGATAATAACATAAATTATCATCCTTATACTTATATTACAAATAGAATTACTCGCAGACAAAGAAATTTTAATTATGAAACACTCAAAACTACTCCTCTCGACTACATCTTATTATATGGACTTAAAGGATCTTGGTAGATACTACTTATCCTCTTGCCTTGAATATTCTTTACTCATTGGCTTTAACCATCTTCTCACTTAAATCCCAAAGCTTTCTTGCTAGTTCTTCGTCCTTGGCGTGGGCACTCGTATCCTCCTCATTGCAATCGTCGAAGTACTTCCCAGTCACACCCCTGAGGTTTGGATGCAGTGCCACATAGCATGTCGTTGCTGCTCCCTGCAATCATCCATGTACAAATCTATTATCATCTCATTTCCTGACTCTGTTCAGAAATTTATTAAGATTTTATATGGAATTCTTTGAATAAAACTAGGGTTGAACTAAGTTGCGAGTGAGTTCGGATATATAAAAGACAATGATCAACAAGTTTGACAAACCTGAGGTATATTCTTCCACAACATGTAAGAGAAAAATCTAAACACTCCTGCAAACACAAACACATCCAAAATATTAATGAGAGACTGGTTTGACGGCAACCATTTCTATTTCCTTTCCCCTTTGGGTTTAAATTAACACTACTCATTTTAAGGTTTAAGAAACGTACTCATTAAAAGAAGGGAGTGTCTCATCAAGTTTGTGGTAATCAGACCAGGATGAAGAGAATTGACGGTAATGTTTGCCTCCTCTGCCTGTTAACCATAAAAGTGGATGAATCTGTGAGTAACTAGCGAAAGCATGCTATTTCAGTTGCCATGCAATCGAATTAGAAACAAGAAACAAAATGCACATTATAGTCAACTTCAAATGAAAGTAGTGTGCAAACAAAAGTTTGGTTTAAATCAGCATGTTTTCTTGAAACCAGGTCAGTAAACTCCCAACGACACAGAAAAGCAGCATTTTTCTATCACCATTTTTGCATGATCTTTGCAGAGTTCATACACACAAGCAATTCATATTCAGTCTGTGCATGAAAATGGAGTACCTGTAAGCACCTAGCGAGCTCATTGGCGTGCAGTACGTTGGCCAATTTGGATTGACCATATGCCAATTTATCGTTGTATCTATAAAGCAAGATGGAAACTTTTAGCTCATTCAACTAAATGGAGAAAGTATTGCCTTGTTTTAATGCAGGGGAAACTTACGTGTCTTTATCGTTAATTTTGTCGAACCGTATTCCTTCTGGATACGTATTCCTATGAGCTAGCGATGAAACATTCACAATACGCCCTTCAATTCCCGTACTCTTCGCGGTGGTTTTCATCTTTTCAAGTAGAAGATCGGTCAACAAAAAGTGACCTGAAATAAAACAATTCCACACGAAAAACATATAAAACTCATAGTATCGGTGTAAAGTTTCTCCACTAAATTTGGAAGGCAAAGTTACCCAGATGGTTTGTAGCAAACTGCATCTCGATTTCATCCTCCGAAAGCGTGTAAGGGCAGAACATTATGCCGGCGTTGTTTCTGGAACAAAAGAGTCGAAGATGAAAAATTGACCCAAGAAATAGCAGGGCACACAAAACTCCACCTGTAAAGGCAGATACTTACATCAATATGTTGAGGGGCAGATTCATGGAAAGGAATTTCTCCGCACAAGCTCGAACAGACTTGAGAGAACCGAGTTCAAGCTGTATGATGTCGATTTTGGCTGATGGAATTTCATCTACGATGCGCTGCTTCACCTCATTGGCAGCTTGCATATTCCTCGCGGCGATGATGACATGGGCTCCTCGGAGGGCCAAAACCCTAGCCGTCTCGGTTCCAATCCCACTACTTCCCCCTGGATTGAAAAACCGAAACCCTCGCTCATAAATACATCCACTTTTTGCCGAAATCGGGAAAGGATAAACGGAAACTCGGCTGAAATTTCGATGAGTTTGATAGGGGAGTGGACAAACCAGTGACGAGAGCGGTGAGACGGGAGGCGTCGACGCCTTCGGTGACCTGCTCGGAGGTGGATCCGGATCCGAATCCGCTGGGGCCGGGGATTCCAGTAGCGAGCCTGAGGAGACCCATGGAGTGCGCGAGCTGGTTCCGACGAGGGAGGGGCGCGGCGGAAGAGCTGCAGAGAAGAGGAAGGTGAGATTCGAACAGAGCAAGAAACACAGAGAGGCCGGAACGCCATTTATCAGGGCTTCGGCCGTCGGGAGTGGACCGGTAATTTGTCGCGTAGCCATCTCGCTTTCGAAGTAATTACAACAATGAACAGAAAATAAATATTTTGAGAACTTTTATTTCACTTCTTAAAGTTTAGCATAATATTAAAACAACCATAAAGTTTTATGATTACCAAAATATTTTGAAAACTCTTGTTTGTTAAATTATTAGAGCAGAGTTACAAACTTCAATTGTCTTCTTAGTTTACATTTGCAATTCAAAAATTCACCTCACCATCTCTATCTATCTTTTTCAATAGTGGTCCAAAAATATTTTTATGCAAGTGAATGATAATTTAGAAACTATGAGAGCTAAAGTAAAATTTTGATAAATTTTGAGGGATGTTAAAGTGAATTATTTTACTAGTAAATAAACACGTGTAAGGCCGCGGGGAGTTAATTGCATAAATGCAAAAGTCAACATTGGAGTCCGTCGACAGCAGTTGAGCGTACCCGGCATTGCCGAGTTGGAAAGCGAAATGGTCAACTCCCTAATACTCACGACGTATAAACGGTCAAGCCAAACGTTGACCAATGGGGAAATTAGATTTTGAGTAAAAGGAGTGGACAAATAATGGTCAGATTTACTTTTTTTTTAAATTTATTTTAGCCAATTTTAGAACTCAATAATTGTCCACTAAACAACCGTTGAAATTTGGGAACTTGTATCTTTTTCTTTTTTTTTACATTGTTACTATTTTAAAACTAATTTTAGTTTTAATTTCCCCTTAATTTTCACTATATTAGCTTTTAAGAAAATATAAATTTACACATAAATTTTCTATAATTTTTTAATTTTAACCCACTTGAAATGGACCATATCTGTATCTACCATCACGAGCAAGTTATGTATTGCCTCCGTTGATAGCTAGATGACAAAAAGATGATCGGATCATCTAATATTTTCGTCAATCTATTTCAAAATTAATATAAAAAAGATAAATCATAAAAATTATTAGTTCAAATATTATAATTAATATATGAGAAAAATGAATATTGATTTTGTTAAATTTTAATCTATAAATTTTAAGATGTTAATATCACACACGTTAATCATCCGTCCATGTCGCATGGACACGTTGACGTAATAGCCGAATTTGGTACTCTATAGATTCTCACAGCATTAATTTTGCGGGATTAATTAGCACTCTTAATTAAGGAGGTCTTTCTGTATGGTAATTTATCATCCTTTATCTAATTGTACGCCCAGCCCTATCTCACCAGCGACACTGACGCCGCTGTCTCCACCAGCACCCGAGGCTGCCATAACAAGGACTTCGGCGAGACGCTCCGGTGGCGTCGTGGCTCGAGTGTGAGATCTGGATGCTGAGCAAAGTGAAGAGCTACGTGGAAGATCAACTGCTAGGCTTCGCCTGGGTGTGTCTCTTCTTGTCGATGACGGCGAATTGTTAATGCAGGACTTCTCGCTCTCCTCCACCGATCTCTTCCACTCCTCTGCCTGTTTCATTCAGCTCTCCCTCTCTTATGGCGGCGCTTCGCCAAAGGCAATGACCCTGCTGCCGGCAAGCCTCTTTGCTCCAAGATGCGTCCTCTGAATCAGTAAGCCCATGCGAGTACATTTACTGTCGGAGTTGTAAGGTTGTAAATATAGTCCCATATCGAAAATACATGGAAAAGATCATAAGCTTATAAGGAAAAAAAAGATATCTTCATTGACATGAGACCTTTTGGGAGAGCCCAAGAGCAAAACCATGAGGATTTTGGACCAAAGTGGACAATATCATACTATTGTGGATATATTTAAAATTTCTTTTGGTCCTAACATTTGGTATTAGAGCCTAGCATCCACAATTCCA
The DNA here is from genome assembly GCA_024364735.1 of Boesenbergia rotunda. Lineage (NCBI taxonomy): Eukaryota > Viridiplantae > Streptophyta > Magnoliopsida > Zingiberales > Zingiberaceae > Boesenbergia > Boesenbergia rotunda. Next base: position 129,751 of record JAGFNQ010006396.1, read on the forward strand.
CAAAATGTCGAGTGTTCTATAACATGTTGCGAAGGAAAATGGTGGAGTGTCGTTTCCGAAGCTAAGCCCCCACAATTACAATGTGTGGACAATAAAAGTAGAAGAGTGTCGTTTCCCTATCCGAAGCTAAGCCCCCACAATTACAATGTGTGGACAATAAAAGTAGAAGCAATTCTTGATTCCCAGGGAGTCTAGGAGATGGTGGAGCCAGTGGAAGGAGCCCAGGTGGATGCAAAGAAGGACAAAAAGGCACGTCACGTGTATACATCTTGCAGTGTGTCCCCGAAGACATCCTTCTCCAAATCGCAAAAAAGAAGACGACGAAAGAAGTCTGGGACAACCTCAAGATGAGGTACCTAGGCAGTGAACGGGTAAAGAAGGCTCGTGTATCCGGATGAAGGAGACTGATACGATTGATGAGTTTGCTAGCAAACTCAACACGATGAGCAGCAAGTTCTCAATTCTTGGTGTCACGCTTGAAGATCCTCTTTGGTAAAGAAGTTGTTGGATTCTGTCCCTGATAAATTCTTCCCTATTGTTATAGGTATTGAGCAGTTCCACGACCTTGAGACTATACCATTTGAGTAGACTATAGGACGACTGAAGGCGTACGAGGAATGAACACTATGATTACGCGGCAATACCAACGACACTGAAGGTGAGCTCCTACTTACTCATGCCGAATGACAAATGCGACAAAAGGGGAGCAACGTGGACACTTCGTCAGGAGGCAAGGGCGGGGGTCTAGCAGCCCTAGTCATGGCAAATGGTGTGGGCGTGAGCACGGTCGTGGTACGTAGCGCCAAGATAGTGCAGGAGGCACTAGCGGCGACAACAGTGACACTCGTGACAAGAGCCATATAAAGTGTTTCAATTATGAGAAAATGAGACATTATACGTCCGAATGCTACAACAAGCGTCATGATAATGAGGCCCACCTCACTTGCGCCACCGATGAAGAGCCAACACTGATGATGAGTGTGTCCCACGAGGAGTCTCACGCTAGGCGTGAGCGGCAGGATATCATTCTGCTCAGTGAAGAAAGGTTTCTACCAGAGATGTATCGCAACGTTAAGAAAGGGTAAGATAAAGACGTCTGGTACCTTGACAACGGTGCCAACAACCACATGACTGCCCATCGCGAGAAGTTTCAAGAACTAGATGAAAACTGTTAGGATGTATACTAAAAGCTTAGCTTTTGTATAAACATCTACATTTTGGAATAAGAATCACATGATCATTATTTGCTATTGTCCTTTACATTGTAGATAACATGGTGTGTGGTGCCACACAAAAGATCATGTTATCAGTCCCTTGTAAAGTATAAGTAGTGGCTCACAACCGAGATGGATTTGGACAAATCATCGAAATGGTTGTAGTGTAATTTGGTATTAGTCTATCTTGACTATAGAATTACACTAGTACACTTTGTGTGTATTGAGCAGAACCTATTGGATCGAGTTGGTCCGGCTAGAGGGGGGTGAATAGACGGCTGGCTAATAAATAAAAAATGGAGGAACTCGTCAATAAAAAAAACTTGGTTGCAACTTGGTCGTTGCTTCCAAGACGGTTAAAGCAATAAAAACTCTCCTTGTGGCGGAGAAGTCTTACAACTGAAGCACACTAGACTTTAGAGAGAATTACAAGAAAACAATGAATTGCTTTGAATCTAAATCTCTAAGCTTATTTATAGGTTGAGTGATATGATCTTGATCATTGATACAAGATTAAGTTTCATCTTGATCGTAGATCTAAGATTATCTCAATCAGATTTTAAACTCTAATTAAAAGGGATAAATTAATCGGCTCCTTTGAAATGGTCTTCAACGGTTCCTTTTGAAATCACACGTGTGATTTAAAACAAACTTTAATTAAAAGCTTTAATAAAAGCTTTAATATAAAAGCTTTAAGATAATCGGCTTAAAAAGCTTTAATTAAAAGCTTTACGATTTTCGACTTTAAAAGCTTTAATTAAAAGCTTTAACATAAAAGCTTTTATAAAAAAATGTCGCGCTTGTCTTGATCCAAGTCCAAGTCAAAGGCAACTTGACTGTTCGTAAGTAGATCTTCTGGATGATTTCTGACCAATCGGAGTTAGGCTCACCCAAACCCGACTCCGACCTTTCGCCCCTCGAGCGTGCTTCCTTCCGGCTTCTCGTCCCTCGAACGTCGCGCGCGTCCTTCACGCTCCACCGACGTACTCTTCCGCAGCTTCCGCGCCCCTCGGATTGTACCGAGCCCGTCGGCTCACTTCCCGTGCAATCCTTTTCGTCCGCTGCGTCTTACGCTCGACTTCCTCCGTACCTAAGTTCCCGCACACTTAGCAGAGGGATTAAAACCAACATGACCTAACCTAACTTGGTTGATCACATCAAAACCAACCGGGGCACCAACAATCTCCCCCTTTTTGATGTGCATCAACCCAAGTTTAGTTAGGAATAAACAACAAACAATAAAAAAATATTGTAACAGATTTAAACATAAAAGAAATTTGCAATCATGTACATAACCTCCCTCTGAACATAAACTATTCTCCCCCTTTGATCACAGTAAAAATGGGACAAAAAATAGGGAAGGAAAAATATAAATTTCACTTAATTAATTTTTTTTATTAAATTCATACAAAATAAAAAAATCCTAATAAATTCATGATAAGTATGCCAAGTACTGAAAAAAATATCAGTCAATTTTATTTTTCATAAATACCAGAAAATTAATTCAATATTGATTTTGGGACCCAAAATAAATTTTCATCTACGGGGTTAATCAAAAACTTTGGAGGAATATAATTTCTAGAAATTTTTCTAAGCTGGCCCATATGATTTTTAATATACCAATTCAGATTTTCAGGATAGAAATTCTTTTTAATTCTTAAACATGCAATATCATTTTCTAATTTCTCCACTAAAATTTTCAAATTTTCATTTTCTATTTTCAGTTGGTCGGATAGAACAGATGAGCATACAGTGCCAATTCTTTCTTTTAACTCAGAGTTTTCTATCTCCAATTTATTCATCGACTTAAGCATGGATTTTATTACTGAGTAGATTCGAGCAGGTGGAAGTAGACATACCTCACTTACCGGGTCGGTTTCGAAGTTAGGATCTTCCTCTTCATTGCTGGTTTCTCCCGAGGTGCTTTCTTCATCTTCGTCTTGGTGGCTTGCCATCAATGCAAGTCCGACGAACTCTTCGGCTTCTGATTCATCTGACGAGGTCTCGTCCCAGGTGGCTTTTAGTGCCTTTTTCTTCTTTGGCTGGTTCTTGAGTTTAGGGCACTGATCTTTCAGGTGTCCCTCCTCATTGTAGTTGTAGCATCGGACCGTTCGTTTTTTCTTTCTCTGCACCTTTTTTGAGCGGTTAGTATTAATGTATTTACATAATTTTCTTACCGCTAGTGCTGTTTCTTCATCATCCGCTGAAGATTCTTCGTCGAGTTGGATCTTCCTTGTTTTTAGCGCAATATTGTCAGCTTTCCTATTCTTTTCTACAAAGCGTGATTCGTGAAGTTCCAAAGTAGAAAACAACTCTTCTAAAGTACTTATTTCTAGATTTTTTGAAATATAATATGCATCAATTACCGAGGTCCATTCTGGGGTTCTCAGAAACGCGTTTAGAGCGTACCTTTGAGCATCGCGGTTAGTTACCTTTTCTCTGAGATTTTCGAGGCTTGTGATTAGTTCTTTTACCTTTGCATGTAATCTCGCAACAGATTCTCCGTCTTCCATCCGTAGATTGGTCAGTCGGCTTCGAAGAACATCTCGTCGCGCAAGTTTTGCTTCCGAGGTTCCTTCGTGGAGTTCCAAGAACTTTTCCCAAAGTTCCTTCGCCGATTCGTACTTACCAATCCGGTTCACATCTTGCTCTGGGAGGACAATCAGCAGATGAAATTCTGTCTTTCCATTTGTTACAACATCTGCTTGTTCCTTCTTGTTCCAAAAATCAGGATCCTTGATCTTTCCTTCATTGTCTTCGGGAGCTGCATAGCCATTTTTCATAATAATTAATAATTCATAATCCGTAGTAAAAAATACCTGCATCTTCCGTTTCCATGCCGCGAACTCCCCCTCAAACTTAGGCGGGTATATTGCTGGTCCAACCATCTTAAAATTTGCTGCAGTTGGCGGTTAGTCCTTCTGCGGCGGGCTGGCTCTGATACCACTTGTTGGATCGGGTTGGTCTGGCTAGAGGGGGGTGAATAGACGGCTGGCTAATAAATAAAAAATGGAGAAACTCGTCAATAAAAAAAACTTGGTTGCAACTTGGTCGTTGCTTCCAAGACGGTTAAAGCAATAAAAACTCTCCTTGTGGCGGAGAAGCCTTACAACTGAAGCACACTAGACTTTAGAGAGAATTACAAGAAAACAATGAATTGCTTTGAATCTAAATCTCTAAGCCTATTTATAGGTTGAGTGATATGATCTTGATCATTGATACAAGATTAAGTTTCATCTTGATCGTAGATCTAAGATTATCTCAATCAGATTTTAAACTCTAATTAAAAGGGATAAATTAATCGGCTCCTTTGAAATGGTCTTCAACGGTTCCTTTTGAAATCACACGTGTGATTTAAAACAAACTTTAATTAAAAGCTTTAATATAAAAGCTTTAAGATAATCGGCTTAAAAAGCTTTAATTAAAAGCTTTACGATTTTCGACTTTAAAAGCTTTAATAAAAGCTTTAATTAAAAGCTTTAATATAAAAGCTTTTATAAAAAAACGTCGCGCTTGTCTTGATCCAAGTCCAAGTCAAAGGTAACTTGACTATTCGTAAGTAGATCTTCTGGATGATTTCTGACCAATCGGAGTTAGGCTCACCCGAACCCGACTCCGACCTTTCGCCCCTCGAGCGTGCTTCCTTCCGGCTTCTCGTCCCTCGGACGTCGCGCGCGTCCTTCACGCTCCACCGACGTACTCTTCCGCAGCTTCCGCGTCCCTCGGATTGTACCGAGTCTGTCGGCTCACTTCCCGTGCAATCCTTCTCGTCCGCTGCGTCTTACGCTCGACTTCCTCCGTACCTAAGTTCCTGCACACTTAGCAGAGGGATTAAAACCAACAGGACCTAACCTAACTTGGTTGATCACATCAAAACCAACCGGGGCACCAACAGGACCGACTTAGAGGTGATTCGATTTATACTGACTATATAATCGAATAAACCTTAGATATTATGATGTACATGCTCTTAATCCCGATATAATAACGGACACATGTACTTAATATCTAAGTTCCTGCACCTTAGATATTATGATATACATGCTCTTAATCCCGATGATGATGTCCCTTGAGGAGCTTATAAAGTTCATCATGTAAATCTTGCAGGTGGATTTGGTCCGACATGATGATAAGCTTGAGTGGTACTACTCATGAAGTTAGATATTAATTAATTAAATTATCAGTAATTTAATTAATTAATGAACATGCGAGATCTTAAATACGGAGAGATTATGTACACATAATATGGTGGAGCCCATATTTATTAATGAGGTTGGTGCGGTAGTTCAATGATAACCTTTTAGTAGACTGGGTTATCATTAATGGATCGGGCTTAGGATCCATTAGGAGACCAAAATCAACTCCTCCTCATGGTCCCTATTGTAGCCTATATATACCTCATGAGTCAAGAAACCAAGGCATCACAATAAAACCTAACCCTCTATTCTTTTCCTCTCTTGTTCTCTCTCTCTCCTAGGGTTGGGCGGTGCAAGGGAAGAGGTGAAGGAAGAAAGTGGGAGGTGGCTAAAGAAGAGAATTAATCTCTTCTCCTTTTCATCTTCTTCCTCTCTTCCACTCTCATCCTCTCTTAGGCTTGTGGCTAGGTCAAGCAAAGGGAAGACTTCCTCTTCCTTTTGGCCGGTGGCTCAAGCACAAGGAGGAGATGGCCAGCGCAAGTTGGAGCAAGGGAGAGAGGCTTCTTCTTCATTCTTTTTCCTTCTCTTCTCCTTGGTGTGCGACATCCTCTTGATGGGTGCGGCTAGGTCAAGGAGGAAGGGAGGGGCGGCGCATATAAAGTGAAGGAGGAGAGTGGCCGGCGGTGCAAGGTGAAGAAGAAGAAGGAGAGAACATCTCCTTCTTTGGTTCTCTCTATCCTTGGTTGGCGCAAGCAAGGGAGGGAGAAGAAGGGTGGTTAGCTTAGGTCTTCTTCATCTTCTTCCTCTTCTTCTACTCTTCTTCCTTGGTCGGCGCATCCTTGAAGGAGGAAGTTGGCCGACGGCGCAAGGAGGAGGGGTTAGGTCTTGGTGGCCGGTGCAAGAAGAAGGAGGCTTTGGTGGCTTCATTTCTTGAAAGACCGTCGCCCACACGACGTCCAAGAAGAGGATAGGAATACAGTAGAAGATCGCGAGGTAAACAAGAGGTATAAATCTTGTTTTGTTTCATTCTTGTATCTTAATTAATTATATTCATGTTTATGTCATGGACCCCGAAGTCAAACACAAAAATCGACAATCAAATCATCGTCTATTCTGTGGCTAATCGATTAGAAGAGTTAGATTGCTTAAACAATAAATTTGTTCAAGCGATCGCTCAAATCGATTAGTACGATGATGAAAATGGTCGTTCGGAAAGGTTCTCTCCTTCCGAGTTGTTTCTAATTAATTAAAAATTTTAATCCGAGGACATGGAGAGCAATCTAACTGAACGGGAAATCAAAACCAACAAAACCATCACTGGGAGGGTTAGGTTTGGCTATGGATCAACCATTGAGATCATGAGCAAGGGGACGGTTGTGTTTGAATACAAGAACGACAATCAGAAGGCTCACCATGAGATATACTATATTCTGAAACTTTGTAGTAATATCATAAGTCTTGGTCAATTGACAGAAACTGGGAATGAGGTGCACATGGAAGGAGATACCATGAAGGTGATTGATAGGAGCAGGAAGCTCTTGATGCTGGTAAAGCAAACACAAAATCGCTTGTACAAGATAACCTTGAAGACATTCAAACAAGTTTGTCTCCTAGCAAGCCTAGAAGACCCAACCTGGTTGTGGCATGCAAGGCTCGGACATGTCAATTTCCATGACTTGAAGCTGTTGGGAGAGAAGAAATTGGCGGTTGATATGCCACTATTGCCCCAGTCGAACAAGCTTTGCAAGGTGTGTGTGATCGCCAAGCATGCAAGTTGTCATTCCCGTACCAAGCAAACTTTAGAGCGGAGAAGCCGTTGGAACTTCTCCATGTTGATATTTGAGGACCAATCTCACCATGTACACTAGCTGGTAACAAGTATTTTCTTTTGATTGTTGATGATTTCACAAGGTGGATGTGAGTGTTTGTATTGACATCAAAGAGTGATGCATTCCAAGCATTCAAGAAGTTCAAATCCTTGACGGAGAACAAGATTGAATACAAGATCAGAACACTCCAGACAGACCAGGGCGGCGAGTTTCTATCGACGGAGTTCACTCGGTTCTGTGAAAATGAAGGAATCGAGCGACGCCTCATGGCTCCCTACACACCCCAACAGAATGGTGTAGTGGAGCCCCGTAATCACACCGTGATGGCCACGGCAAGATCTCTCCTCAAGGGTACACATATGCTAGCAAGGTTCTGGGGAGAGGCGGGTAGGCATGCTGTTTACCTGCTAAACTGTCTCCCAACTAAGGCGCTAGGAGAGTGTATCGCATTTGAAGCTTGGATGAGGAGAAAGCCACATCTCGCCCACTTGTGAGTGTTCGGTTGTGTTGCATATGTGAAAAACACAACCCCTTACCTTAAGAAACTTGACGACAGAAGCTCACCCATGGTATACTTGGGTGTCGAGGAAGGCTGCAAAGCTCATCGTCTATTTGATCCAAGGCATGGCAAGCTACAAGTAAGTAGAGATGTAATGTTTCAAGAAAATTGTGAATGGACATGGAATATAGGTGCCAACAATGAAGAAAACTTACCGGAGTTTAGGTGGTGGATGCATTCGACACCGATGAGGTGATTGTTGCAGCAGACATTGAGGCAGGGATGGAAGATGTCACACCACCGGCAACATCTATGGTACCCATGCCAAGAGCGTCAAGTCCATCTACACCACCATCGAACGCCCATGCAGCAACCTCACCTCCGTTAATGAACACACCCGAGTCTCAAGAAAGGTCAGTCCGCTTTAGGTCCATTGTCAATATCTATGCCAACACTGAGGAAGTGGTTGGTATTGACAAAGAAGAGAATGAGGCAATACTGGTGATGTTTGAAGAGCCGACATGTTAACGAGAGGCTGCAACTAAGGCTTGCTGGTACGAAGCAATGGAGGAAGAACTGAAATCTATTGAGATGAACAAGACTTGGACCCTAACTGAGCTCCCATTAGGCCACAAACCTATCGGTCTAAAGTGGGTGTTCAAATTAAAGAAAGATTCAGCGGGGAAAGTCGTTAAGCATAAAGCAAGATTAGTGGCTAAAGAATATGTACAAAGATAAGACATCGACTTTGAAGAGGTGTTTGCACTTGTCGCGAGACTTGACACTGTTCGAGTCATTCTTGCACTTGTTGCAAATTCAAGCTGGGAGGTACACCATCTAGATGTGAAGTCAGTATTTCTTAACGGAGAGTTAGAAGAAGAAATATATGTCACTCAACCGGAAGGGTTTGAGGTACAAAATCAGAAACATAAGGTGTATAGGTTGTCCAAGGCCCTCTATGGACTGCGGCAAGCTCCACGAGCTTGGAACATGCGACTGCACAGGAGTCTGGAAGAGCTTGACCTCAAAAAATATATTCAAGAATATGCAGTATACAAGAGGTGAAGCAGAAGTAAGTATACTTGTTGGAGTGTATGTCAATGATCTTAACGTGACAGAAAGTAGCATAGAAAAAATCAACAAGTTCAAACAACAAATGATGACAGAATTTGAGATGGGTGATTTGGGGCTTCTCTCTTACTACTGTTAGTGATATGAGAGAAGTGTCCTAAGGCAATCGCCTTATGATTGTAATTATTTATGAATATTCACTATTTGAGTATACATGTTTATGTATTTGATTGAGATCATAAACACATTTACTGAATGTCCACAATACAATTCACAGCATGAGAGAATTTGTGATGAATTCACAACTAGTGATTATCTCTACATGTGCAATTGTGAAGTATTGAAATTGTCCCTAGTCGATGAATTGATAAATACGGACACTATCAATTCTGTTGAGACTAGCATGGGTTATTCTCTAATCAGCTGATTCTCACTGGCTGGTGACATTGAGATGTCCGGAGACAAACATGAATGCTAGTTAAGGGAACTAGTTCATTGGAGTGACTGGCTGTAAGACTTCATATGGTAGACTATATATAGATATGTCAATGAAGTTCTTACTGCAGCTTAAGTGCGATGTTCCTTTGACTTGCGGTGTTCAAGTCATCTTGGTCATGGAGACTTATACTTTGACATCTTAAGCAAGCATCTCCAAAGAGGTGTGGACCCAGGATGATTGGGTATAAGCCGAAGTGCCCGAAGATGTTTGAACAGCCTACAAAGGATTCGCCACTCCTTGCGAGGAGATGTATACCCGAGGCCTATCGTCGGATTGTTACTCGAAGCCTCTGACCAGAGCATGACATGTTCAGAGTATGAATCTCTTAAATACATGAGAGTAATTAGAATCCATAAGACGAGAAAACGTTACTTGGGCTAGGTGTGACGTAGTCAGCCTAGTGGGGACTGACACATATAGACCATGTCCTGAACCAAGTGGGTATAAGATGGTGAAGGGAATGAGGCACGATTCATTATAGTTGCTGAAGGGTTTCAGAATTATTTCTGAGGTCAACCGTTGATCTTTCGATTAATTGGGGATCATGATGTACTACTAGGTGCCACTCATGATCGTTCTATAATTGGTTAATTATAGACGGCCAACATAAATCGAAAGCCTATTTAGTCACAGGCATTACGAGTAATCCGAGGGATTTAAAACGAGTTGAAAATTAGATTTTCCAATCAAGAGAGATTAGGTTTGGTTGAGCCAAACGATAAGTCGAATCTGAATTTTTCAGAGACGCATCGGAAGCGTAAAATGGCTAAGTCTTTTGAAGACTTAATGAATGAATTAAATGAGTTTAATTCATTGGGGCGTGGCTTGGATAGGCCGGCCAAAGAGGGTCCCCACCCTCTTTGCTTGGCCGGCCACAACAAAGGGAGGGAACCAAATTGTTTGGTTCAATTTATATAATAAATCAAGTGTGGTTTATTTTATAAAATTATGGATGATAAAGAAATTTATATAAAATTTATTTTTCATGGAAATTAAAATGAACCATGGATTGGTTTATTTTATTTTATAAAATCAATCATGGATTGATTTACCATGATAAAGAAATTTATATAAAGAAATTTATATAAAATTTATTTTTCATGAAAATTAAAATGAACCATGGATTGGTTTATTTTATTTTATAAAATCAATCATGGATTGATTTACCATGATAAAGAAATTTATATAAACAAATTTATATGATAAATCTCTTATGAAAATTTATTCCATAAGAAAAAGAGACTTGGTTGATTTTTATCATGAATTAAAATATGATTTTAACCATGATATAAAATCAAGACTTGGCATGATGGAATAAGTCATAGAAAATTTATATGATAAATTTCTTATGAAAATTTATTCCATAAGAAAAAGGAGACTTGGCGGTTGAGAGACCACTATATAAAGGACCCAAGGCAAGGCTTGGAATTCATTCGAAATAATCCAAGTATTCTTGCTTGGGCTCTCTCCCTCTCCTCCCTTCTTTCTCTTGGCCGGCCTCTCCCTTCTTCTCCCTTCTTCTTGCCGTGAGCACAAGGAGAAGCACCGAGGCGACGAAGTTCTTCCGTTGAGACGATCTTCCTCTCTGGCCATCATCACCTTGGGATTGGGCGCAAGTCATCTTCCTCCTCCTCGCCGGAATTGTGATTCCGGCCAACCTTGGTGGTGAGTTTTTCCGATATGATTACTTCTCTCTTGGTTTCTTGTCGCGTTCTCGGAGAATCTAGTAGTTCTCGAGAACACGAAACTCGTGGCTTTGCGAAGTCATCCCGAAGATACTCGGCGTGGACGCGAATAGAGACGGAGCTTCCGAGGGACGCTTACGGTTGGATCTCGTCCCTTTCTTCGAGTTACGCGAGGTAATAAGTAAATTAGTTTACGTTTCTGCAAAATTTTAAATATATGATCATGTCTACACAACATAAGGTTGCATGCTTAGATGTGTGGTTAAATAATTTGAGAAATTATTTATGCTAAACCTTCCACTGCACGTAATTAATTTTAAAATTACGAACCCGCATCCATGTCAACATGCACCCGGTCCCAACAACTACTTAGGGATTAAAGTGGAGCAATAGAAGAGCCGAATTTTACTTAGACAATCAGCTTATTCCAAGAAAATTCTATCTCAATTCAAAATGGTAGACTACAATGCCACAAAGCATCCAATGGAACCCAAGACACAGCTGTATAAAGACTTGGAAGGGACTCCAGTTGACGCCACGGAGTATAGACGCATCATTGGTTGTTTGAGATATTTATTACACACACGGTTGGACCTATCATATTCTATCGGAATGGTGAGCAGGTACATGGAGAGACCTACAATCATGCATCAAAAGGTGGTCAAACAGATTCTCAGGTATTTGAAAGGTATAATCTATTATGGACTTGCTTACATAAAGGGACCCCAGGAAGTTGGTGTATTCGGCTACTCAGACAGTGATTTAGCCGGCGATCTCGATGGAAGGAAAAGCACAAGTGGAACGACTTTCTATTTTAATGAAAGTTGGTGTCCTGGAATTCACAGAAGCAGAAGATAGTGGCGCTTTCATCTTGTGAGGCAGAGTTCATGGCAGCCACAACTGCGGCCTGCCATGCCATGTGGTTGAGGAGCCTTGCTAGTGAATTAACCGGTGTAAAGCCAAAGTCGATAACTTTGTTTGTTGACAACAAATCTGCCATAGCTCTCATGAAAAATCTGGTATTCCATGGTCGAAGCAAGCACATAGATACAAGGTTTCATTTTATCAGAGAATGTGTTGAGAAGGGATAGATTGTGGTTGAATTCGTTAATACCGGAGAACAACGAGCCGATGTATTAACTAAAGCATTGCCAGGAGTGAAGTTAGCTGTCATGCGACAACTACTCAGCGTCCATGATTTACAGCCATGTCTGGATTAGGGGGAGTAATGTGACAAAATAATCCAGACATTATCTGCATATTTTTTTGGATAGTTTTTATGACTTAGTCTTTGGTGTTAGCCTTTCCTATTTTATGGGTCTTTGGTGTTAGCCTTTTCTATTTTTATGGCTAAATTTTTATCACTTATGGTGTATATATACAACGTAAAAGTGTGTAGAAGTCATCTCATTTTTTTATAAGAACTTTTTCCTAGTTATTTTCTCCTTACCTTTCTTTCATCTTAATGTGTGTGTGCTATCGGATGTGCTACTCATTATTCTAAGCCAACCAACATTTACTACAAGAATTCCCTTTTGGTATTTGTAATAGAATTTAATTCATTTACTAATTTAATGATCAAACTTTATTACGGTGGCTAATAATGATTGAATTATATTCGGTCACTATTTGAAAAATAAAAAAATATTTCAGTCTCTATTTAGTGACCAAAGTATTAATTTGATTGCTAAATTAGCGGCTGATAATATTTCGATCTCTAATCTAGTGTCTGGATTAATACTAGGTCGTTAATTAGCAATCGAATATAATTCGGTCGCTAAAACCCCTAATATCCTTTAGCCTTTTCCCTTTGTGTGCGCACGCACCAGAGCCCGAAGCCCTAATTTCTCTTCGTCGATGATGCCCCACCGCTGATCTCCAATCTTCTCTCTGATGAGCAACTATAAGTTCTTCTCCTCTCCTCTCCTCTCTCCTTTCCCCTCCACTCTTTGGCCTGATCTAAGACCCTACCACTATTCGAAATTGACGGTTCGGAACCGTCGGTTCGACAGTTCATGGGGGGTCGACCCTTAATCTTAACTACTCAAGACGGTTACGGTTCACAGTTCGGAAGGTTCAAGGATCATCACAGTTCGCGACGGTTCGAGATTATTATATTAAAAAATTTTTAATTATTTAAAAAAAGCTTGTTCTTATTTAAGTTACCTACGTATCCCCTTAAGGTATAATGGAATCAAAACTCACGTAGTTCATTTATATTTTTACTCTTTTACATCAGTCACTTCCATTTCCTCTCGTTTCCATTGTATTCATTTCTTCAATATCAAATTTTTTGACTTTATCTTTTGAAAATTTCATTCATTGAATTCTTTTCTCGACTCTGTTTCAATCATCAAGTAATTCTTGGGCTTCCAATGAGTCGGGTGTCACGCCCCAAGGAGCCGCTCGTCCGATACCAACCGGACAGCTACTCCCTCGTCCCGGCAGACAATCCAACAACCTAACCACCACTACTATCTCAGTCGGCTTGTACCGCAACCTATAGGGCTGGAACAAGCGACTGTAGAAAGAGAAAACAAACATGACGACAAAGCTACGTACCGGTACGACTTATGACAAAAACCAAAACGAAATCAAGGCCTCCATGGCACACAAAAGTACAACTATCCTGTCGTAACATAAACGTCACAAAAGAGTATAACATACCAACAGCGGAAATGAAAAGAAATACAATGAATAAAAGAAAAGGGTACCAACATGTACCACAACCAAAAGACACGCGGAAATCGTCTCGGAGACACATGAACTGGGACAGGCTGCTGAACCATCCAGACGATCATCCTGATAAGAGAAAAACATAGCCAACGGGGTGAGTCCTAAGAACTCAGCGAATACCGTCTAATGTGCATAGGAAGAAATAATAGCAGTAAGTCACCGTCAATCTATCTATCACAATACTGAAGATAACTGCAGTAAATAGAAATGCAGAACTGAACCATAAGCAGTAAAGGGACTACATACCTACCTGCGTCGATCCCAAACCCGGTAGTATGCATGTCATCCAGGTGCAACAATCAAGTGCAACAATCACAATCATATGCATCAATGCACAGTATGCTCATGATGCAGCATGGGTCACCCCTGACGCCTCGGTCAATAATGCACACGCGGGACCATATGGGTAGGGCTGTGACCTGGTCTTCCCTGCACGAACAGACGGTCGATAATGCACACGCGAGACCGAATGGGTAGGGTCGGAGACCATAAACGTACCCCACCATCGGGTGAAGTAACGCTCTAAACGTCCCTGCTATCATCGGATAGGTAGGGGACCTGCTGCAGCGCCGGGTCCGCCAACGGGGCTACACGACAGGTCATGTGGCAGGTCTGACGGCCCATCTCAACCATTAGGGGAGTCAAAGGTCGCCTACATATGCCTCTACACGAGTAGCAAGTACGACGGCCATCTCAACCTCCAGGGAGTCAAAGGTCGTCCCCTATGCTACGTGCAATAATGATGCGTGTCACTATCCCATGCATCATCCACTATCTATCCCTGCTGTCATCTACATGATATGCAGTAGTCCATATAACCGGTATGCACCAATACCTAAATCCTAGCGTAAGGTATAAGGTAAACTGTGTATCATCAATCCATACAGATATAGTAAGCAGTAAAGCTAACGGATATAACTACTGGAGCAAGAGCACAGAGATACAGATATCAGATATCCCTACTGCTAACTATGTCTAACTATGCATAAAAGAGGTACCCGCCTCGATATGAAGAAGTCCAGGCGTCGAGAACCCCCCGTCCAAAATAATATCCGCGACGTAGATAGCCGCGACACTCAATATCCTGCATCAAATACCAAATCATTTAGCCAAATATAACTTCTAATTTAATTAGGATTAATCCTAATCAATTAATCCTAATTAAACACCCATTCGATTAATTAGGGTTAATTATAATTAATAAATCAATTAACCCTAACTTCTTAGCCCATTTATTAATTAGGGTTAATTATGATTAATTAATCTCCAATTAATCCCCTAATTCTAATCAACCATCACTACTGATTCAACCAACCGAAACCTTCCAAAACAAACTCAGATCCCAACCCAATCCTAATCACAGCTTGATTCCAATAGTTTATCCGCATCATGATCAGAGTAAAATAAACACCTTACCTCAGTTCGTAGGCCTTCACAGCAACAACAGATGAGGAAAACCGATCCCTAGTCCAGTTTCAATTCCTGAATCAACCTACTATTACACATAAGGGTCAATCTATGTTCCACTCGCCAAATCCAATCCTTCAACTCTGAGTCTGAAGCAAATATCAACTTACCTCAGATCTGAAGCTCGGAGCAAGACCCAATTCAAACACATTCCCCTAATCGAGCTCCAATTGTTTCTCCTCACAGCAATATCAACTCCCCCTGTGAACCCTAGATCAGTTCCAAGGGAGTCAAAACCCAATCTCCACTAAGGACAACCACAGCGATCCCTAATCCAAACAATGAACTCAAAACACCATATCGAGATCAATCTCAGAAGACGAGTCAAGAATCGATGGTTTTGACTTACCTCTGATCTCGAGCACCAACTCCTATTCTCGAACTCCACCGATTCCTGAGCGAGGAGTTGAATCCATTGGTTGGCAGATGGGATTCCTCTGCGATTAGGGCTCGCTAAAGAATGGAAGAAGAAGGGGGATTCAGACTGGAGCTTAGCTACGGCGACCGGAGAAGGGAAGAGACGCCGTCTCTTCTGGCTGATGTCGAACCCAGAGTGGGAGAGATCGGGGTGGCTTCGATCGACCGAGAAGTATGCGGCGACTGGAAGAGAAGAGGAGAGGGAGGCGCTCGGGCGTGGGTGTCGGCCGCATAGGGTTTAGGTCGAGACATATAAGGGGGACATTTTGCACTTTAGTCCACAGTTGTTTTGCCAAATCACGAGGATGCCCTCAATTTCGAAAGTTTTGCGTTTTAACCCTCAAGTTTCCCAGATTCTCACATCGGGAGAGATAGTTGATCGTTATTCATATAATATGTTGCTTCCGGAACTAAGCGTTTGCTCCACAGCAACAGTTGACACTGGACAAGTTAAAATTTCTTTGTCAATCACGGAGAGAATAGGAAAGTTTTGAGCCTTCTGTGACCACCAATTTAGAACATCGAAATCTTCGCTATCTGCTTCGTTAAAATTAAAAGAAGTAGTAAAATAATTCTCAAGTTCCTATGTGGAACTTGAGGCTCCTCGTGGACGTTTCGTCCGTTAATTTAATAAAAGTTATACTTTTATAAGTTTTAAATTACTATTAGCTAGTAGTTTGTTGTGTTTCAAAAATATTAGTTTGTATTCTATATTTTATATAATATTGATTATAAATATCATATAAATAATTTCTAATATTATATATAATATTAACTAGATCAGGAGAAGAAGAATCCTTAATAGGAATTAAAGCATCATAATATAAAGTTAACATTTCTTGTAAAACTTCTAATTTAAATGTAGGATCTAAAGTAAATATAATTAAATTAATTTCAGAAATAAAATAAAAATATTTTTTCCATTTAATTTTCATAGCTAGTATGCAAGAAATTAAAACTTCATTATTAATATGTTCATTTAAGACTAATACTATACTAGAAAAATTCACTAAATCTAAATAAGAAGTAGGATAATAAACACGAGATAGTTCTTTGATTACATCGCTAAATACTTTTAAAATTTCAAAATATTACTACAAATATTCCATTGTTGTGAAAATAAATATATATTAGTATTAATATTTTATACAAAAAATAAAAATAATAATTCTTTATATTAAAATAAATCTTGTAATAATTGATATGTTGAATTCCAACATCTTAGTATACCACGTGTAAATTTTTTAAGTCTCATTCCATTAGTTTTACAAAACTTACCCCATTGTTTCATCATAGATGGATGTGACCATAAATATGAAATTGAGATTCTAATTGGTTTAATATAATTTTCTAAAAATTTTAATCCATCTTGATCACATAAATTTTAAATATAACATACACACACGAATATGAAAAAATAAACCACCAATTGTAGGTTGGAGAATAAATTTTAGTTCTTCTATAGAAGCGGAACTAGAACTAACATTATTTAATGACATTGAAAATATTTTATGAGTTAATCCATATTATTCTAAAATTAAATATAATAATTGTGAAATATTATGAGCAGTATGTGATTAATCAAAAACTCTATAGATGAGTTTGGTTGAGGGTTTTCCTTGATAACCTTGATTATCCATCCAAGGTTATCAATGAAAACTCTATTTGGTTTAGATAATAGGCGATTCCCGAGTAATGTTTAATATCTGACACGTCAGCAAAAGAGAATATTCAACCCGAAATTGGAAAACCAAGAAAAAGTCAGTTTTTTCTTGATTCTGGGGTTAAGATAATTTTCTTTCCAAAATTAACATTCACTATTTACTATTTATGGCAGAAATACCCTTAACAATCAATTAAATTACATTATACAATTATTAAAACTTTTCGGCCTACTCACACCCCGACTCGCGAAGGCAACCCACAACAAAACCCTAGCGGCGATTCAAAGTCATCGTCCCACCTCGCGGCGATTCGAAGCCTTCTTCCCACCTCACGGTGATTCGAAGCCTTCTTCCCGCCTCGCGGCGAGATCCTAGCAACGCACGATCACAACCCACCTCCCGGTTTTCCGATCGCAATCATAGTAGCATGAGAAGAACCCTAGTATTCTATACAGGTATTTATTTTTGTGTCCTTTCCATCTCGAGAAAATGTTTTCATGTTTGATTTAGTTTTTATCGTTTCCATTGATGCTCTATTGGTTTTTATCATTTATTATGTTCCTCTATTGATTTTATGTTCATAGGCATTCTTCACAAGATTCCCATGCTTGATTTTTTTGATTTTTTCATGCCCGATTCCCATGTTGATTTTGTGTTCATAGGCATTTTGTGTTGATTTTTATTTTTATTTTTTCATGCTCGGTTTCTTCACAGGATTCAAACAATGAAAAACCTTCTACTTCTACCTTCTACATTCATATCTCTAACACCAAAATTTACTTTATACAAACTGATATATGAATTCTGATTGGTTTTATTCTTTAAATATAGGCTCAATGTTAGACGTATAAAAGACTAAACTTTATTATGAGTTTAATGTTAGATGATTGGTTTTGCTGCCTGCATATTGTGAGTTCTTATATTGTTCTTATATTTTAATTTAGAGTCATCCAGCTATTATTGGTTTAAGGAACAAAGAGTTCCCCTACCTAGATGACTTGATGTCTGTGTGGGGGAAAGATCGCGCCACAGGAGCTAATGCAGAAACCCCAGCTGATGCAGTAAAACATATAAATTTATGCGATGAAGAGGTTGGCATGTTTGAGCTTGAAAAAGATGAATATGTTGAAGGTCACAATAAAGAATCTGATGATGGCAACCAAGCAATAAATAAATTTGAGACTCCAAGTTCATTAGTTTGTCCAATAAACAAGAATTCAACCAGAAAAAAAGGCAAGCCTGATAATGTTCTAGGTGACTTGGTGGGAGAGATTCAAAAATATATTATTTCTGTTACTCAGGCTGATGAGGAGATCTCCACCTACTTCAAAAAGCAAACAGAGAATAGTGATAGAAAAATGAAGATATACGAAGAGTTAATAGAACTTTCTAAATTCTCTGAGCAAGAAATTATGGATGTTGAGGAGTATATTCTCAAGGACGAACACAAGGTTGACAGCTTCTTCGCATTGCCAAAGATATTTAGGAGAAATTATGTGGTGAAGCAACTCTTTGAGATCTATCCCAAATGAATTAGCTATTTGAAGTAGGTTGTTGGTACTTATATTTTGATATACTTTTGGATAGTCATGATATCATTTTGAACAAAACTTATTTGGATGAATGTCATTTTGGATTGAACATGGATTGACTTTATTAGATGAATCTTTTTGAATTATTTCTATCTATCGGAGTATGTAGCAAATTGGAATTTCTTGATTCCTCCATGCGGTCGAACATCTTCCATACTGTAGCCCAGGGGATCTTCGTACTATAATGAACTAGCACTACTATTACTAAACTTCTTCTTCTTTCCACCTTTTGACTCCATTAATTCATTTGATATTTCTGGAAGACCAGAAGAATCACACACAGAATAAATCAAAAGAAGAGATTATTGACAGAGAAAACAAAAAAGATCCAGCACAAACAATTATTTCACTTTCTGTAAACAAACACTTTTCGATAACAAAAAAGAAAGAAAAAACATGTGAACCAATTATACTATATCTCCGAAACAAGAATGAAAAGCATAAGGGACTAAGGATCAAAGATAAAGCAGAAACTAGCCATAAATACTACAAGACTAATCAGATGAAAAGCTTAACGAGTAGGTCAAAAAAAACAGCAATGGAGAAATAACAGAACATAAATCCTACCAAAAAAAACTGCAAATCCAGAGAACCAAAAGTAACACATCAACCAAAAAAGAAATAAAAACAATAGTTCGATATTATTAGACGACGCAAAATCTAGAGTTATCGATTTCAACATAAGAAAAACAAAATATCCATACAAATTAACCAAAGTTTTTTTTAAAAATTATTTTATTGTAAGAAAACGTACGCTCTAAAGATCAGATGAGTCCGCTGTTGCGATGACGATGATATCTTACCAGCTCGCTCGTTTTCAACGCCAAAGAACAACCTTTCAAAGGAAGAAGTTTTGACTTCATCAGGTTTGTTAATATAAAATTATTATACATTGCATAATTAATATAAATTTAATAGTCAGAATGTCAAAATTTTATCATAGAATAAAATCTCATTTAGTTGTAAAAAAACATTAAGATTGAATAGGGGTAATATAGTAATTGTCATATTAGGTTATACATTAAAACCTTCAACCAAATAAGTTTTTGTCCCATTACCAAAGATTAAACCAAACAATATTAAGTTATATCTTATTTCCTATAACCTTGGTTATGTGATTACCTAGTAATCACATGCCCAAGGTTATCAAGGAACACCCTTAACCAAACGTACCCTCTAAGCTATCAATCTTTTTTGGAGGATCCAAGAGTTATCATCCAACGGTAAATCACATCCATATAAGAATGAGTTTGTCAATGATCAAGCCAAATATTAGAACATAAAGAAACTTTATTATTTAATTTACTAAATTCATCAATTAAATTTTCCCCCCTTATTTTATTAATCTTTTAATTGTATGAGTAAGTGTAGTCCTAAGAACACGTTTAGCATATAGATTAAGAGATTCTTTATAAAAATCTTCAAATATGCATTTAGATCCAAAACTAAAAAAAAGATATTCTATGAAAATAAATTTAGCAAATGATTCTCTTAATTTATTATTAGAATATAAAAATAAACTAAAATCAATACTACTATCGCTAGAAAATCTAGATAATTATGCTTGAGAATGGTCGAGTTCGTATTGTGTCGGGTGCTTCGTTTCTACATGTCATTTCAAAGGTGGATTGAATTTGAATGTTGGGGTCATCGTGCACTATTT
Source organism: Boesenbergia rotunda (assembly GCA_024364735.1). Taxonomy (NCBI): domain Eukaryota; kingdom Viridiplantae; phylum Streptophyta; class Magnoliopsida; order Zingiberales; family Zingiberaceae; genus Boesenbergia; species Boesenbergia rotunda. Next base: position 150,223 of record JAGFNQ010006396.1, read on the forward strand.
CTTTTCCCTTCCGAGATCGAGATGATGAACCTCCGTTGCGGCCTCCTTCCATTGTAGTCCAAAGTTGGAGTCAAAAATATGTAGAGATTAGAGAATGTGTAGTTGAGAATGAGAGAAGAGAATATGTGTATGCAAAATGCTGAAATAAACTCTCTATTGATATAATTTGGATCTTAACAGGCACTAAATCATAGTCATTGATCAAAAAATGGTCAAATGATCTTAATCGTTGAAAAAAAAAATCAAAACCCCCAAAAAAATCACCTCCAATAGCTCCGAACCTCCAGTTAGGAGTCGTTGGAACCGCCGGTTCCAACGACATAGAAAAAAGATACACTGCTAAACTGGTGGTTCGACTCGTCGGTTAACCAGCGGGCCAGCGATTTAGCAGGTGCTGAACTGGGTTAACTGGTCACCTGGCTCGTTGACCCGGGTCGGGTTCGTGTTGGACCCAACCTATGGGCGTGTCTAGATCTGGGTGCGGCTAGGTGTGGTGGCCATAGTCTCAGGCATGGTAGTGAGGTGGGTCGGGCATGACTTCGATTGCCGCCTCAGGCCACGAGGCTGACCTGCCTCAGCCCTAGTGGTGAGACCCTGGCTATGAGCTAGCTTGGTCGACCTTTTCTTGATCGACCATGAGATCGGTCGTTGCCGTGATTAGTTATCCATGCCCAGTGCTAGGCCATCGTGAGCTTCGTCGGTCATGAGCCTGGGCGGCCGCGAGTTGGCTGACCAAGAGTTAATTGGTATTTGTATAGCATGAATGAAAATATATGGGAAAGATCATGGGCTTATAAGGGAAAAATATCTCCATTTGTATGAGACCTTTTAGGGAGAGCCCAAGAGTAAAACTATGAGGGTTTAGGCCCAAAGTGGACAATATCATATCATTGTGGAAATATCTAAATTCTTTTTGGTCATAACAATTGGTATCAGAGCCCCGAACTGTCAGAATGTCCAACTACCGACTGTACACAAGAGTTATGGTCTAATTGAACCATATAGGTTAATCCTTGAATAAAGGAAGTATGGACTCCTGTGTCTTGATCAAGAGGATCAAACACCAGGCAGAGAAGTCCTAGTTGCGGCTAGACGATGAAGTCCTAGTACGTCAGGTGGACCGAGGGGCAGAATGTCCTAGTGGGTCGAGGATCGGATATCAAACGGAAAGACTTTCTGCTTAAGGGGGCCTATGGTCTTTTGTTTAAGAGGGAATTGTTGGGGTTGCAAAAATTGTCCCACATTAAAAACATATGAGAAAGATCATGGGCTTATAAGAAAAAGATATCTCCATTGGTATGAGGCTTTTGGGAGAGCTCAAGAGCAAAACTATGAGGGTTTAGGCTTAAAGTGGACAATATCATTCTATTGTGAAGATATCTAAATTCTTTTAGTCCTAACAACTATAGAATTGATCGTTGTTTTAAACACACTTGTATTTGATTGTTAACTGCATAATGTTGTTTATGCAGGTATTGTTTCTGCAGGTGTTTTCTTTGGTGAGATTTTAGCTAGCTTCTTTGTGCATTGATTTTAGGTGTATCATGAATGATTATTTAAAAATTTAATGAAGTTTGTGTTAAACTATATGTATGCTTAGTTGTTTAATTTTACATTTTTAATAATGTTGAAAATAGTTTTCTCATTATGTTATAATGTATATGAATAAGCCTGAATATACAATAAGTTAGAAAATAAATTTATCATTGAAAAATATTTTGATGGAGTTGAATAGTTTGTGGAATTCGCTAAGTATCATCTTGAGTGTATGAATGATGACGAGTTATATTATCTACGTAATTATTGCAAATATAGAAATACAACTTTCGACAATAAGTATACCTTGAAAGTACATCTAGATTGAAATGAATTTGTTTCAAATTGCTACAACTGGTACTGCCATTGAGAATCTTATTTGTTTGAGTCAATTGGATCTTTTGTTTATTCGTCATTTAGATCTTTTGTTGCTTCATCATCTGGACT
>JAGFNQ010006397.1:0-120093 GCA_024364735.1 Boesenbergia rotunda
TCCAACCTCTGTCTCTACTGCATCTTCAACATTATTTGAGCTAAAATCTCCTCCTACTATGTCAAGTGAAACATCATCAGCAATAAACTCTGCCTCAACAACTTCATCTGAAATATCCATGCTAATGCTAGGAGGATCCTCTCCATGCCCCTCAGAATTAAAAGTAGCTTGAGAAGATAATTGTCCTGATCTTTGGGCTTGTATTTGATTCATTTGATTAACCAATTGTCCAAGGCGTCTCTCAATATTTTTAAGAGCAGAATCATACTCTTGTTGTTCTTGAAATGAAGCATAAGGCTGCTGAAGACCATGAGTAGGCTGTGAATTCTGAAAATCAAATAGTTGGGGCTGATCAAATGAATAATTAGGTTGTTGGAGTTGTTGAAAATCAAGTTGACAACTTGGTGGAGGTTGCTAAAAATTTTGAGTCTGAAATTGCTGATCTGCTTGCTGAAAGTGTTGGTTGAAAGGTTGAAAATTCTGGGGCTGTGAAGATGGAAAATCTTGCTGAAAATTTTGGAATAGTGGCCGATAAACTTGCTGTGAATGTGGCCATCCTTGCTGATTATAATTGAATGGTTGTTGGAAATCTTGGAAATTTTGCTGAAACTGCTGTTGTGGTTGCTGAAATGGTTAAAAATCTTGCTGAAAATTTGGATTGTACCCTTGCTGAAAATTCTGAAATGGTGGTTGAAATTGCTGTGGTGGCTGATTGAAAGTTTGGTACTACTGCAAATCTGAATAGGGCTACTGAAATTGTTGAAAACGCTGACATTGTGGCTACTCTTGCTGAAATGGATAATTTGGTTGTTGAAAATTTGAGTGGGACTGCTGAAAATATTGGTTCTGCTGCTGAAACTGTTGACACACGGCTGCTGGTAAGTAGATGAATAAGCTGTTGGTGCAGAAAGCACCCAAGTCGAACCTGTGTTTTGATAAATGGCAAAGGGTTCAAAAGTTAAGTCTTATTTGTTATCTAACATGCTGCTTGAGTGTGCAGATTGAAGTCCTAGCAAGGGAATGCTAGGCACCTAGCAAGGGAATGCTAGGCACCTAGCAAAGGATTGCTAGGCACTGAAACCCTAAGTCCTGGCGAAGGACAGCTGGGCACCTGGCGAAGGGCTGCCAGGATACGAAGACCTAGCGAAGGACTGCTAGGCACATGGCGAAGGACTGCCAGGATCCAAAGACCTAGCGAAGGACTGCTAGGCACCGGGCCAAGGACAGCTTGGTATCCAAGACCTAGCGAAGGACTGCTAGGCACCGGGCGAAGGACAGCTTGGTATCCAAGACCTAGCAAAGGACTGCTAGGCACCGGGTGAAGGACAGCTTGGTATCCAAGACCTGGCGAAGGACCGCTAGGCAAAAGTCCAACCGAAGGAGTCGGTTGGCATCAGGTAAATTCTCCTGAGAGGAGTAGGTGAGGACGAGTTCCCCGTCGAGGGAGGCGTCGGTTCGACCTAGGGCTCCATTTTGGAGACCCAAAGTCAGAACCAAGACAGCTAAGGCTGTATAAACCTAATACCTTATTGTTTTATATTGTTTTGGACTAACCCTGGATGCAGGACCGAAGGAATGTGTGTCTGCAGCTCAGAATGCCCAAAGGAGAGAGGCAAGTAGCTGAGCAGGGCGCCCTGATAACCGTTTCTATCGTGTTACGGTTTCAAATACAATTTAAGTATCGAACTCCTCTACACTAATGTAGTATAGAGTAACTCGAGTCGTCTCCCAACGAATGTAGTTGGTACAAGATAATTCTCAGGATTGTACGTTATTTTTTGATATCAAACTGGGGTTTGGATTTGAACGTAAAGTCTACGAAAAGAAATAGCAAGCAGGTATGAAATTACTGACATGAATACTGTGTTGGTGCAGGAAGCACCAGATCGAACCTTGTTTTGATATTGGCAAAGGATTCAAAGTTAAGGGTTGTTTTGTATCTAACAATGCTGCTTGAGTGTGCAGGAAACCAAGTCCTGGCGAAGGGTTGCTGGGCGAAAACCAAGTCCTAGTGAAGGGATGCTAGGCACCTGACGATGGGCTGTCAGGAAACCAAGTCCTGGCGAAGGGCTGCTGGGCAAAAACCAAGTCCTAGCGAAGGGCTGCTGGGCGAAACTCAAGACCTGGCGAAGGGCTGCTGGGCAAAAACCAAGTCCTGGCGAAGGGCTGCTGGGCGAAACTCAAGACCTGGCGAAGGGCTGCTGGGCAAAAACCAAGTCCTGGCGAAGGGCTGCTGGGCGAAACTCAAGACCTGGCGAAGGGCTGCTGGGCAAAAGTCCAACTGGAGGATCCGGTTGGCACCAGGTAAACTCTCCCGAGAGGAGTAGGTGAGGACGCATTCCCCTCCGAGGGAACATTAGGCGTCGGTTCGACCTAGAGCTCCATTTTGGAGACCAAAGTCAGAACCAAGACAGCTAAGGCTGTATAAAATAATAATATAATTGTTATTTGGACTAACCCTGGATGCAGGATCGAAGGACTGAGTATCTGCAGCTCAGAGAGCCTCGAAGGAGTGAGGCAGAAGCTGAGCAGGGCGCCCCGGACGACCAGGGCGCCCCCAAGGTCAACCCAAGTATGTAACAACCTCGACGCGTTTTCGCCCCGCTTGTCGCGGGCGCCCCGCGTGTCGCGGGCGCCCCCACTGCCAGCTGTCGAAGCGCATCCCTGCGAAGCCGAAGAGATGAGGCCTTTGACCGGTCAAGCCGGGCGCCCCGAGTCCTCCGGGCGCCCCGGTCAAACCGGATCCCGAGGATAATGGGATCAGACGGCGACCGAGCTACAGCCGGATCGGCTGCCACGTGGGGGGCGCCCCCGTCGACCAGGGCGCCCCTAGGCCCTATATAAAGGGCCCTCGACCTCCTTCTTCAAAGCATCAATTCTTCGGACACTTCCACGCTCTTCTGCTCTCGTGCTTTGCTCCAGATACTGCCCAACTCGAGCCGACGACGTCCCGCTGCCTCGAAATCTTCGATCTACTCCGGACGTCGGTAAAAGAAGAGCATAATTCTTATTATATAAGTTTACTGCACTCATTCTGTATTCAATAATTGTAAACTGGTTTACGAACTTATAGAATTGCCCGTAGAAAACGGTCAACGACCGTGGGCCTTGGAGTAGGAGTCGACACAGGCTCCGAACCAAGTAAAACGACCGTGTTAGCATTGTTTTTGTGTCTTATTTCCGCTGCGCACTTACTCTTTTTAAATCCGAACGATTTGCGACATTCACCCCCCCTCTATCGTATCTCTCGATCCAACAAGTGGTATCAGAGCGGGGTAGTTCAAACTTGGTGCAACCACCAGTTTGAAAGTTTTTTCGGATTTACGAATTTTTTAATTTTATTTCTTTTCTTTTTGTTAATCAACGCAACTCAATCTCGTTCGCTTTTATATAAATAATATCTGTAGGTAAATTTAAAATATCCTTACGCCTTTTTCAATTTTGAATTTTCATCTTTTCACCATAAGTCTGAATTAATAAAACGAACAATTCTTAAAAATTTGTCATAAATTTTTTTTATTATTATTTTAATATTATTTCACGAAATTCGTGCCACTTTAATTCAAGCAATCTTTTAACTCTTATTTTTCACCATTAATCAGAATATTCATTTCCCAAAATTTTATCTCAAATTTTTTATTATTATTTTATTATTATTCTGCCTCGAAATTCGTGCAATTTTTTTTGGGTAAATTTTTTTCTTCTTTTCCCGCACTACTAATCCAAGACCAAGTCTTGGTACATTCTGTTAGTTCTTTTGTGTGCAAGAGGTTATTTTATGGCCAACCAAGAGTGGAACAGTGCCCGTCCACCGCTATTCTCCGGCGAGAACTTCAGCTTTTGGAGAAGACAAATGGAGTCCCTTCTGAAGACCCATATGGACATATGGATGATCATTCAAACAGGGTTCCACCTAAATACAGAAGATGAACTATCAATTGCATGGGACAAACTGGATGAACCAACCCTCAACCAAATTGAGACTGATGCAAGAGCAACTGCAATTCTTCAATGCGGTCTAACCAACGAACAACTCAAGCTAGTCGGTTCATTTGGATGTGCTAGAGAAATGTGGGAGAAATTGATCAATCTTCATCAAGAAATCTCAGATGAAGAAGAAGATCAGGTAAGTTATCTCGCACTCTCGGTCCAAGCACAGATAGCCGAGTCAGAGTCTGAACCTGAACCCAGAGTCGAAATCGAACCAGCAGAATCAGACAACGAACTGACTGAGATGGTAACCAATTTCAAATTCTTTTCTAAATTAGAATTAAATAATCAAGCTGATACTGCAATGGTCGAGGAAGGTATAACTTTTGCAGGGAAAACTCCAAGAGAACCATCAAAGAAGGAGCTTCAACCGGTACCCAAGTCCGACTCAGACACGGAACCAGAAGATGAATCTAGATCCGAGACAGCAACAATTAAGGGGGAGATTCCCAATAAGGAATCAAAAGGTAAAATTACAAATTTAAATTTTAAAAATCATATAATATGTTACATATGCAGGGAGAGAGGGCACTACCAAACTAAGTGTCCTACCCGTAAGATTCAAACGATACCACCGACGGCAACAAAGAAACGAGCTCCAAAAGCACGAAAGAACAAGAGTCGCATTCAATGCTTCAAGTGTCAGGAGTTTGGGCATTACAAAGAGGAATGCACAGATAAACGTTACAAAGATCCAGGGAAACCAACCAAAATGGGTAACTGTAATTTACATCCAAATCAACTCTTTACCTTGAATACTGATAGTTTAATTAATCTTCCTTGGTCAAATTTAGATATGGATGCATGCTTAGATAACTTGATGAAATCATGTATATTAGCAAAGTCAAAATTCAAAATGTTAAGACAAGAAAATGAGACTTTGAAAATTAAAATTGATATACAAGAAAAACTGATTAATAATTTTGCAAACTTAGAAAATCCAGAAATTTCTCCTCACTATGACATTATCTGAAGTTTTGTCTTGGCTATTCATAGGACTAGATACCTTAAGGACTTAACCAACTAGTTGAAATTTGACAACATAGTATTGGGAGGAGGTGAGATGATAGTACGTTGGGGAAACCAACTCTAATAAGATCAAGTCTACTTGGTCTCTTTAGACTGGTGAAACCAGCCGAAGCTACCGATCCAAGACCCAAGCTAGTTGGACCAGAAAATGACCTAATTTAATTTGAAAATAAATTTCATTAAAAGGCTTTGTCAAGGAAAGGGTGGATGATCCCATAAGGCTACGGCCAAAGAAGGCCTAGTGCCTCGCCAAGACCTGGAAGCCAATTTCTGAAATTCAAATTCAAATTATCTTATGTCAAATTCGAATCTAACACAAATTTCAAATAATTATAGATTCAAACCTGTTTTCAAAAATTCTTTTTCAAAATCACTCTTTTTCTGTCTTCGAAGTCAATTATACTTTTTCAAAAACAAACATTTTTTTTCTTTTCAAAGTTAAACATTTTTTTAAAATTATTTTTACCTTCAAACCTGTCTCACAAGAACTTTTAAGGCTAACTGTTTGAAAACCCTAGATTGGGTGAGACAGGAAAATTAAGTTCAAATTAAAATTTCTTTTATGTTGTGTTTTCATTCAGAGAATAATTTCAACATAGTCAAACCATGATTAACATGGTTAAACCTTAGTCAACTGAGTCAAACATGGTCAAACCTAGTTAATGCTAAAGACCCTTCAAGCACTTAGATAAAGTTAAGACAAGTCGAATACAAGGGGAGTTCTTTTTAGATTTATTCTCAAAACCTGATGCTCTAAAATTTAGTATCATTTCAGAATAAGGCCTTCAAAAATTACTCAAAATTCTTGGTATATTACTATCTCTTTGAAAAATTATTTCAAAATATTTCTTTTCAAAAACTGTGTTATTATTATTACTTCAAATTGAGGTGTCAAAAATTTATGTCCTTGAAAGTTTCATACTCAGAAGATTATTCAAAATTATTCTTTTGTTTTTAATAAACCCTAAAGACACAGAGGAAGGTCCACTTAATGATCTACTAGGACTCCTAGGATGTGTCAAATTTAGAGGGAGTTTGATTCAAAAGAAGAATTTCTGAAAAAAATTTTGGTAATTATTTGTTTTGAAGTTATTAGATAATTCGTATAATTTAAATCAAACCCTAAAACTCAGAGGAAGATCGCTTGTAGTCAACAAGCTTCCTAGGACTGGGTCAAGTTTAGGGGGAGATGAAATTAAAAGAATTATTGAACATTTTCAAAATTATATGTTTTCATGCACTGCAAGTTCAAAATTCTTTTGAAAACTTAAATAATTTTTCTGTCAAAATACTATTATTTTACAAAATTCTTGTGGCTTATGAAATTAATTTACTTGGTTGGAGAAAATTTTCCAGGACACTTAGAAAATTCCTTGTAGTCAACAAGGTTTCCTAGGATTGTGTCAGACTGGAAAAGAAACCTAGTCAAGTAAAATATTTGTGTTCAAAATGCATAATTCTTTTCAAAAATTACTTATACTTTTCAAAGTCTAATTCTTTTCAAAAATTACTTATACTTTTCAAAGTCTAAGTCTTTTCAAAATTACTTATATCTTTCAAAGTCTAAATACTTTTTTAAAAGTACTTATGTGTTTCAAATCTTAACTTATTTCAAAAGTACTTAGATTTTTCAAAAATGCATAATATTTATTTCAAAAGTACTTTTGAAGATTCAAAAGCACTTATATCCTCAAAAATACATAATATCTGTCAAAAAGTACTGCAATAATGTTTTCAAAAGTATAAATATTTTTCAAGGCAATATTGTTCTAAGTGCGTGAATTTTCTAAAAGATTGGCCTACAAATATAAAGTATCTTTTCAATACTTTTCCAAATAAAGTTTTGTTGGTGCAATTTAAAACTTTTTGCTATACATTCAAGAATTATACTAAGTATTTTCATGCTTTCAAAACTCATAGGCTCTGATACACAAACGCTCTCCTTAAAACTTCTCTCAAAATATTTTTATATTAGACTTAAAAATGGTCTAAAACATAAGGAGAAGAGTTTTACATTAAGGGGGAGAGAAAGGGAATTTTATTTTTAAGCTATTTCAAAATTTTAAGCATTTCTAAGTGGTTGGAAGTTATTTTTAGTACATGTGTTTTAAATAAAATTTTCCTTAGTAATCAAAATTTGTCTGAGGAAAAGGGTTTTTAACAAAGTTTAAGCTTGCTTTTCAAAAGTGTCTATGGATACAAATAATTTTGCTCTTTTTTGAAAAATACTTTGTCAAAAACTTATTTTTGGTAGAACTCAAAACTCCCCATTAGAAACCTTGCTAACCCATGTATGCTTTTGATATATGTCAAAGGGGGAGGAAAGGTCAAAGTTAAGTATTTTAAGTATTTTATAACACAAGTATTCAGGGTTTTAGGGGGAGTATTAAAAATAAAGAATTTTTTTCTCAACTCTACAGTTATGCTTCAGTTATGCTTCACTGTTTACCTTATGCTCTTAACTGTTGTAATTTTTTCCTTAACTTTGAATTGTGTTGCCATAATCAAAAAGGGGGAGATTGTTGGTGCAGGAAGCACCAGATCGAACCTTGTTTTGATATTGGCAAAGGATTCAAAGTTAAGGGTTGTTTTGTATCTAACAATGGGCGAAAACCAAGTCCTAGCGAAGGGATGCTAGGCACCTGACGATGGGCTGTCAGGAAACCAAGTCCTGGCGAAGGGCTGCTGGGCAAAACCAAGTCCTGGCGAAGGGCTGCTGGCGAAACTCAAGACCTGGCGAAGGGCTGCTGGGCAAAACCAAGTCCTGGCGAAGGGCTGCTAGGCGAAACTCAAGACCTGGCGAAGGGCTGCTGGGCAAAAACCAAGTCCTGGCGAAGGGCTGCTGGGCGAAACTCAAGACCTGGCGAAGGGCTGCTGGGCAAAAGTCCAACTGGAGGATCCGGTTGGCACCAGGTAAACTCTCCCGAGAGGAGTAGGTGAGGACGCATTCCCCTCCGAGGGAACATTAGGCGTCGGTTCGACCTAGGGCTCCATTTTGGAGACCAAAGTCAGAACCAAGACAGCTAAGGCTGTATAAAATAATAATATAATTGTTATTTGGACTAACCCTGGATGCAGGATCGAAGGACTGAGTATCTGCAGCTCAGAGAGCCTCGAAGGAGTGAGGCAGAAGCTGAGCAGGGCGCCCCGGACGACCAGGGCGCCCCCAAGGTCAACCCAAGTATGTAACAACCTCGACGCGTTTTCGCCCCCCTTGTCGCGGGCGCCCCGCGTGTCGCGGGCGCCCCCACTGCCAGCTGTCGAAGCGCATCCCTGCGAAGCCGAAGAGATGAGGCCTTTGACCGGTCAAGCCGGGCGCCCTGAGTCCTCCGGGCGCCCCGGTCAAACCGGATCCCGAGGATAATGGGATCAGACGGCGACCGAGCTACAGCCGGATCGGCTGCCACGTGGGGGGCGCCCCCGTCGACCAGGGCGCCCCTAGGCCCTATATAAAGGGCCCTCGACCTCCTTCTTCAAAGCATCAATTCTTCGGACACTTCCACGCTCTTCTGCTCTCGTGCTTTGCTCCAGATACTGCCCAACTCGAGCCGACGACGTCCCGCTGCCTCGAAATCTTCGATCTACTCCGGACGTCGGTAAAAGAAGAGCATAATTCTTATTATATAAGTTTACTGCACTCATTCTGTATTCAATAATTGTAAACTGGTTTACGAACTTATAGAATTGCCCGCAGAAAATGGTCAACGACCGTGGGCCTTGGAGTAGGAGTCGACACAGGCTCCGAACCAAGTAAAACGACCGTGTTAGCATTGTTTTTGTGTCTTATTTCCGCTGCGCACTTACTCTTTTTAAATCCGAACGATTTGCGACATTCACCCCCCCCCCCTCTATCGCATCTCTCGATCCAACATACTGAAATTGCAAACGAAGCTTTAAAAGAGCTACTGCGAACAATCTGGAATTCCCACAAATTGCTGAAATAAATGCTGGATAAAAGATGAAACTGCTGCCGAAAATTGAAGAGGTGATTACAATTGCAGAAAATGAAAGACAGTTAAACCTAATTGAATCCAAACGAAACAAGAACTTCAAACTATTGAAAGAAACAATTTAAGCATGAATTAAACTAAGTTAACTGCAACAAATGAAGAAACCATTGATTGAATGAATTCATAGAACAGTTAACAATGTATCAAACTGAGTCAAAATGCAAACAACTAAGCATGGAAGATCAACAATCGATGGATGCATTGAACACACAATTGAAACACATCAACTGGCACAAACCAACTCATTGGAACAATTGGCCACTTTAATGAAGACTTGCTAAGAAATAAGGGATCTGCTGTGAAGAAATAAACAGAATTGCTGTGAAGAATTTGATCGGATCAAGGAGCTGTAAGGAACGCTGCTGGAAGTCTGCTGGATATGCTGTAATGCTGGAAATCTATTGCCGGAAGTAAAAGCTCTGCGGGAATTAAGTTGCTGTGAAGAAAACTATGCTGTAAAGGAAGAACGGCTGGGAAGGAGAACTGCTAGCTGCCGAATCAAATCTGATGAAGAGAATTGCTGGCTAAAGAAGAAATGCTGGGAACTGAAGCTGTTGAAAATGAAACTCCTGGGCATGAAAGAAATTTGCTGAATCTGACGAAGCTAGATGAAGAAAGAACTGCAAAGGAATAAACTGTGAAAAATCTACTGCTAGAAATGAAAACAATTGTTGTAAATGAAAACAATGAAGAAACTGCGGTAAAGAAACTGATCGTTGATGAAGGAAATCGTGGCGATGATGAACTCCGACCGGCTAAGGTTGGAACCCCTAACCCTAGCTTGCGGTGGTGACGTGGATGAAAGGTTTGATCGAGTCGGGAACCCCTCAAACTCGAGAGAAAGCTGTCGGTCGGCGGCGATGAAGCGGAAAGTGGATGGAGTTGATCGGATCGAGTCGAGAACCCCTCAAACTCGGTTGATCGAAGCTCCGGCGGTGAAGGTGGATGAACAAGTCGGGAACCCCTCAACTCGGTTGATCGAAGCTCCGGCCAACTAGGGTTGGAACCCCTAACCCTAGTTGCGGCGACGATGAAGATGGAGGAGAAGAAGAATCGCCGCGAGCCTGCGTGTGGAGTCGATGCCCTAGGACGCGCGGTGATGATCCCCTTTTGTTCCGCCCGTTTTCAGCAATCGGGTTTGGTTCAGTCAGTTGTGTTTGGGCTCAGCAATTGATTCAATCAGCAATTGGTTCAGTCCAGTGAATTTGGTTCAATCGGTTGTGTTTGGGCTCAGCAATTGATTCGATCAGCCAAACCAGCTCTTGGGTTCAGTCCAGTCAAGCCAGCTTCACTCTGGTCCAGCTCACCAAGCCAGCACTCAAGTTCAGCCCACTGGAGTTCGGTCAAGCTTTGGTTCCATCCTGGGTTCAGTTAACCCAGCTCAGCCTAACAGCAAAGCAGTTGGGTTCAGTTAGCTTCAGTAAATGGGTTCAACCACAGCTCAGTCCATCACTTGGTTCAGTCCAGTCAACCAAGCCAGAGTTGTGTTTGGACCTGGGTTCGGTTCAGCCCAGCCAAGCATTTGAGTTAACCCAGCTTTTGGATTCAGCAGTAGGATGGAAGCAACAGACGGCTAAGATCAATCTGACATCATCCAACGGTCGAATCTCATCCGATCTGATCCAAAATTTGATGATGTTGATCAAGGGTCAGGATCTGCCTCCCAGTAGCTCGGATCCTCCAAATTTGCAACGGATGGCTCAGATCAACCTAATCTTTGGATGAACGATCTAGATCCCTCTAATCTCGATCCAACAGCTGATTGATCTCTGATTTGGATGAAACCTTCAGATCTTGATCTATGGTCATAATTGATTCTATCTTGAACTCGGATTGACCAGAAGTTGACCGATGGCTCAGATCTAGCCGTTCTCTGGAATGGACGACTCCTATTAATCCGATGCTTGATCCCTTTGATCTAGATCCAATCCTGACTCAAGTCTGACCCAATTTAATCTAGGTCCATGATCAATTGAAGCCTACAAAATGATATTCAAATTTAGTGACAAAAATATCCCAAATATACAAAGATTAGAATTAAAAGCCAAAATGAAGGGAATACATGAATCCTAATAAAATTGCAAACTTAAGCATATAAAATGTGAATCAAACATGGATTTTAGAGCCGAAAATAATCAACAAAATGATGGTTATCACGCCCCCAGTGTCCCGGGCGCCCCCAAGGCCAGTACAAAACAAGTTAAGCAAAGAAGTGCTTCGGGAGCTTACTGAGCGGGGCGCCCCCGTGCTCCCGGGCGCCCCCAGTGCTCAGGGCGCCCTGCACTCAAGCCAACGAAGAGGATAAGACTTATCCAGCCGAGAAACCAGCAGATCGGGTCAACCAGGGCGCCCCCAGCGTCCCGGGCGCCCCCAGAGTCAACCTCAGCCCTATTCGAGAGGGATAAGGACTGACCGAGAGAATCTCGGATCGGCTGACACGTGGGGGGCGCCCCCGACGTCCAGGGCGCCCCGAAGTGCTATAAATAGCACCCAACGCCAAGGCTTCTCAACAATCAATTCTTCCAACGCACTCATGCTCTTCTACTCCCGCGCTCTGCTCCGGAAACCTCCCGACTCGAGATACAAGCGCCGACGACGTCCCTCTGCTCCGAAAATACAATCTACACCGACGACGGTAACGAAGAGCTATTTGTTTTGTTTACTGTACTACAATTATCATATCTGTCTGTAAACTATTTTGCGCACATATAGAATTGCCCACAGTAAACGGTCAACGACCGTGGGCCTTGGAGTAGGAGCCGACCGCGACTCCGAACCAAGTAAATGATCTTGTGTTTGCGTTTTGTGTTTAATTCTTCCACTGCGTAATTTCTCTAACTCTAATCCGAACGATTTACGATATTCACCCCCCCCCTCTATCGTTTCTCTCGATCCAACAAGTGGTATCAGAGCGGGGAAGCTCAAATTTGGTGCAACCACCAGTTTGAGAATTTTTCGGATTTTTTTAATTACTTTTGTTTTACTTTTTCGAAGTTTTCTCGTTAATCAAGGTTGGTGCAACACCCCTCGATAATTATTTCTCTTTATCCCGCACTACTAATCCAAGACCAAGTCTTGGGATATTTTCTTTCCTTTAGTTTACTTTTCAGATAAAATGGTCATGCAAGAAGGCTTCAGCACCGCAAGACCACCTCTCTTCAGTGGGGAGGACTTCTCCTACTGGAAGTGCAGAATGGAGGTCCACCTGAAAACTCAGGTGGACATGTGGATAATCATCCAGTCCGAACTGGAGATTACAAAGAACGCTGAAGGAGTACCTCAAACCTACACAAAGTGGGACACCGCTCTGAAACGGAAGATTGAGGCTGATGCAAAGGCGAACCAGACCCTCCAATGCGGCTTAACAAAAGAGGAGCTGAACCGGGTGGGTCCATTCAACAGTGCCAAGGAGCTGTGGGGGAAACTGATCGAGCTGCACGAAGGAACTTCAGACACTCGAATCAGCAAAAGAGATCTCCTTCTGAACAAGTTGTACACGATCAAGATGAACGACAACGAAATAACAGCTCAACGTCACGCTCGAATTCAGGAACTAATGAACGGACTACACACCATCGGTCACAAGGTAGAAAACCGTGACCTAATAAGGTACGCTTTAAATGCTTTCCCGAGAAACACCTTGTGGGCATCTATGGTAGATGCATACAAGGTTTCAAGGGACTTGTCAAAAATTAAATTAGACGAACTGTTTTCTGAACTCGAATTACATGAATAGACTAACTGCAATCTGGCCGAGAAAGGTATTGCCTTTGTTGTAGGTAAAACTGAAAGGACAACCAAGAAGAAGCCTCAACCTGCACCCGAGTCTGATTCAAACTCAGACTCAGAAGACGAAGAAGGAGATCGACCTAAGCTGGTCCGACTGGCCCGGAACTACTACAAGGAATTGAAGAACCAAACCAACAGAAGAAAAGTTAGCCGAAGAAAGGATGAACCAGCTGAACCCTCAAATGAAAAGAACAAGCCCAACGTGACCTGTTACGAGTGCAAAATGAAGGGCCACTACAAGACCGAATGCCCCAACCTGGAGGAAACAAAGAAGACAAGGAAGAAGAAGGCACTCCAAGCAACGTGGGACGAGTCCTCCTCCGAAGAAGAAGAAGAGGACCCACAGTCGAACCTGCTCGCGCTAACCGCCTCAGAAGAAATTGAGACCAAGTCAGAATCGGAACAGGACGACGGCAGACTGACATTTTCAGAGGACGGCGAAATCAAGGTAAGTGGTTTTTCTAGAAGTTAGTTAAATGAGTTAATTTCGTATCTTTCTCGAGATTTGGCGAAAGCTAAACTCCGAGTCGAATCCCTCCGACAGAAAGTAAAACTCCTAAAAGAGGGAGCTGATTTTAGATCCTTAACTGAGAAGGTTCAAGAAGGAACCTCTAATCAAGTTGAAAAACTTGAGAAAGAGAATTCCTCCCTGAAAACTCAGGTTAAGGACCTTAGATCAGCTTTAGAACGATTCACTTCTGGTTCCAAGGGTCTTGACATGATTCTTGGAAAACAGAAATCAGTTCTAAATCGATCCGGACTAGGCTATAGAACCAAATCTAGACAAAGATCCTACTATGCTGTACTGAACCAGTCCAGACCCAAAGTTCAGCATGGGTACCAAACTGTACCTGAACAAACAAACTGGATCAAATCAGTATTGGATCCCCAAGGACAAGATTCACATCTTGCCGAACCATTATCGTGGCTTTAGTCCAGGGGGAGCCAAATTAAAAACTATATTTATTGTTAGATAAAATTCAATTCTTGTTTTCAAATTGCATGATTGTTTGTTTATTTAATTCCTGCAATTTAACATGCTTAGACTTAGGAATGGTTAGTTTAAGGACTGAACCAACTTAACTGAAATTTGAACAACATAGTATTGGGTGGCGGTGAGATGATAGTACGTTAGGGAAACCAATTCTAATAAGGTCAAGTATTCTCTACTTGGTCTCTTTAGACTGGTGAAACTAGCCGAAGCTACCGATCCAAGACCCAAACTAGTTAGACCAGAATTTTTCAAGGACTAATTTTGAAAATGAAATTTCATTGAAAGGCTTTGTCAAGGAAAGGGTTGATGATCCAATAAGGCTACGGCCAAAGAAGGCCTAGTGCCTCGCCAAGACCTGGAAGCCAATCTGTGAAATTCAAATTCAAATTAGTCTCTGTCAAATTCGAATCTAACACAAGTCATCAGTTAATTGTAGATTCAAACATTATTTTTAAAAAAAAACTCAAATCATTTGCTTTCAAAAACTAATTAGATTTTTTAAAAAATAAATCATAATTTTTCAAAATTCTATTTACCAAAACCTGTCTCACAAAACTCATAAGGCAAACGTGACTGACAACTCTAGATTGGGTGAGATGGTAAGAATTAACTTAATTGAAATTCAGCTAATACCTACATTATTATTTAAATAACTGTAAATCTTGTAGTTTAGAACGAAATTGACCTAACACATGGTCAAACCATGATCAAAGAAGTCAAACCATGGTCAAAGTAGTCAAACTATGGTCAAAGTAAGCAAATCTCGGTCGAAGCAGTCTAACCATAGTCAAATCATTTAAAACTATGGTCAAACCAATTAAACCATGGTCAAATGATGACAAGACAAGAAAAATGCCAATCCACACTCAATCCGGGCGCCCGTGACTCCTTGGGCGCCCCCCCCCCCATGTCTTTTACTTCTCTCAAGGCAAAAATCTGACCCTTGACCGGGGCGCCCGGAACCTTGCGGGCGCCCCCAGTACCAGTCAAAGCAGCAAAGCTGCCAAGACCAAGTCTGACCTGGGCGCCCGGGCCATTGCGGGCGCCCCGAACAGAATTAGGACCCTGCCAATGGCAGAAGGCCCTGACCAGGGCGCCCAGGAGCTCCCGGGCGCCCTGGCTAAAGCCCTATAAAAGGGCACCCGAACTCCTCTTCTTGCCACACCAAAAACCATCCTCCTTTCTAACTTCTTTCGTTCCAAGGCAACAGAGTGACCTTCTTGCTCACCCAACTTCGACAATGCCTCCACGAGCGGCCCCTCGGTATAATTCTTTAATTACCATTTTATTATGCATTTACTTTTTCCTTAAATTCTTTCTTCTAAATGCATGCTTCTCAACATAGAAAACGCCGAGCAAACCAAGCGAACCCCGGTACCGAACCGAGTCCCGATCCTAGGTTTCCAACTCTAGAATTGTGTAATAAGTTTGCTCGAACTACATATAAGCCCATAAAAACTAGTTATCTCAATAGACAATTTTTCACCCAATCTTGTCCTCTAGCCATGAATGTTATAATCTTTTATCAATTAGACAATCTAGTATTCTGCACTCACCCAATTAACACATCTTTATGTGCAGAATTCTATAATAACATAGTTAGACAGAACGATCTCATGTTTGTCACTACTGTTCAAGGGATGCCCTTGTCAATCACTCCTTCTTTGCTAAATCGATTTCTTGGACTACGACCTTCCCAGTCCACCTTTTGTTGCTATCCTCCTAGGGAGCCTCCCTTTGATGCTCCCTACTCTCACATTACCCTAGATATCCTGCACTCCTATTTCTATACGCATGTTAGAAACCCCTGGCCAGACGATTTCAGTCTGTTGACCTTCAAGTCCAGGATTATGCTCTTTATAGAGTTTTAGTCCGCTGCATCTTACCATTATCCACTAGGGACGTCGCGACCATGCGACCATTTCATACCTTCCTTCTGTATGCACTAATCCACCATCTTGACATTGACATTGGACTACACATATTCCATACGATCTTGTATGCGTCCAGTGTTACTACTCTGGGGCGGGTACGCACCCCCTATTGCCATGTCATCACTTCCATTCTTCATTTTCACGGTCGTAACATCACCGAGGGTGAAATGGCCGAGTTGACGGACTTCGATGAGATAGGGTATAGGAATTTCTCCCTAGCTGGTATAGAGGTCTCGGCTACCGGGGTTTTGTCGTGGAGACGTCAGCGAGCCGTACCACCGATCGACTCTGACGAGGATGTTGAAGTCGATGTCGGAGATCTGGCAGCTGAGGTTCGTGAGCACATAGACGAGCCCCCACCACCGACACTCTACGAGAGAGTGACACGGCTCGAGTCGCAGATCCAGAGCCTCCGAGAGGAAGTGGAGGCAAATCATGCCGAAGGAATGGAGGCAAATCAGAGCTATTACACTGAGTATATGAGTGCCCGCAGAGCCGATAGAGAGACTAGCGACGCACGATATGACGAGATGATGGCGCTGTTTCGATCCTGGCACACAGGCTCATCTGATCGTCCTGGGCCCTCCTCCTAGACTCGAGTGGCATTGTACTAGTGACTATTTGACTGCCCCTACTCAGTAGGGTTGACTCATGTTTGACTTGTATGACTGTGCTGGTTCTCTCTCATACCAGCTGACTTATGGGGTTGACTACTTGCTTTTCATGATTATCGGATCTTCATTAGGATTATGCTTGGTAGACTAGGGTTACTCTACTTTTGGTTTTTTTTTTGCTTAACTCATTTTAAAATCAGTTTCTGAAATAGTTTTTATTTCAAAATCACTTTTACTTAGTTTGAAATCTTTTTCAAACTTTAAAATCAAGTTCTCGACATAGTTTTATTTTCAAAAACTACCCCCTTCAAAACTAGGGCTTTTTCGCAAATGGACTTAGCCTAGGCCCTAACCCTAGAACTGCATGCACCTATAGATCTAGAAGCCAGCATCTCACAAGCACATTAGGGTACTTTTGATTGATAACCTAGAATGGGTTGAGATGCTTAGGTCTTTGCCTTAATTCAAATGTAGATCAGTGCATCTACAGTAATTGGGGCACTAAATACAACTTACATAGTAATCAAGTAAAGTGTCAAGTTTAGAAACTCTAACTTGAACAGAACACTTAACTTGACTAATCCTAGCGAAAACTACTATTTATAACAGTTAGTAAGTAGCTAATTGGGTTAGACAGGACCCTAAAAGAGAAAATTGAAATTGATTTGGTTTAATTCATATCCTGTATTGGTTCAGTACAGCAAATTATGCAGTTTATTTTTTTTGCCATTATGCAATTTTTTTTGCTACATTTCTTATTTTTGATATATGGAAAAGGGGGAGAGGTAGGAAAGGAGAGAAGGCTTTAAAATTTTTTTCAAAAATCCAAAACCTTATCCTTTATTCAAAAAGTACTTAATCTATCTGTTTTTCAAAATTACTTAATATATTTTCAAAAAAGTACTAAGCTTTTATTCAAAGTTTTTTTTAACTAAGCTGCTTTTTAAAATATTTTTAACTTAAGTTTTCAAAATTTTCCTAAGTACTTAAAACTTAAAGTTTTCAAAAATCTCTTAAGTACTCAAAACTTAAGTTTTCAAAAATCTTTTAAGTACTTAAAACTTAAGTTTTCAAAAACTTAAGTTTTCAAAATCTTCTTAGTACTTAAACTTAAGTTTTCAAAATTTTCCTAAGCATTTAACTTAAGTTTTCAAAATTTTCCTATAAGTATAAATTTTCCAAAGTGCACAACCAAAATTATTTTAGAAAATATGTCTTTAAAGTTTCTGTTGAAAATTGTTCTAAGTAAAATTAAATCCATCTTTAGACTTAGAATTTATTTTCAAAACCCAACGAACTTTTGAAAAATCTAGGGGGAGATTCCTTCCAGGGGGAGGAAACAAAATTTCATTTTATATGTTCTGATTAACTTTACTTTTTGAACCAGGGTTGTCATAAATCAAAAAGGGGGAGATTATTGGTGCAGAAAGCACCCAAGTCGAACCTGTGTTTTGATAAATGGCAAAGGGTTCAAAAATTAAGTTTTATTTGTTATCTAACATGTTGCTTGAGTGTGCAGATTGAAGTCCTAGCAAGGGAATGTTAGGCACCTAGCAAAGGATTGCTAGGCACTGAAACCCTATGTCCTGGCGAAGGACAGCTGGGCACCTGGCGAAGGGCTGCCAGGATACGAAGACCTAGCGAAGGACTGCTAGGCACCTGGCGAAGGGCTGCCAGGATCCAAAGACCTAGCGAAGGACTGCTAGGCACCGGGCCAAGGACAGCTTGGTATCCAAGACCTAGCGAAGGACTGCTAGGCACCGAGCGAAGGACAGCTTGGTATCCAAGACCTAGCAAAGGACTGCTAGGCACTGGGAAAAGGACAGCTTGGTATCCAAGACCTGGCGAAGGACCGCTAGGCAAAAGTCCAACCGGAGGAGTCGGTTGGCATCAGGTAAATTCTCCTGAGAGGAGTAGGTGAGGACACGTTCCCCGTCGAGGGAATAGTAGGCGTCGGTTCGACCTAGGGCTCCATTTTGGAGACCCAAAATCAGAACCAAGACAGCTAAGGCTGTATAAACCTAATACCTTATTGTTTTATATTGTTTTGGACTAACCCTGGATGCTGGACCGAAGGAACGTGTGTCTGCAGCTCAGAATGCCCAAAGGAGAGAGGCCAGTACAAAACAAGTTAAGCAAAGAAGTGCTTCGAAAGCTTACTGGGCGGGGCACCCCCAGTGCCTAGGGCGCCCCGCACTCAAGCCAACGAAGAGGATAAGACTTATCCAGCCGAGAAACTAGCAGATCGGGTCAACCAGGGCGCCCCCAGCGTCCCGAGCGCCCCCAAAGTCAACCTCAACCCTATTTGAGAGGGATAAGGGTTGACCGAGAGAATCTCGGATCGGCTGACACGTGGGGGGGCGCCCCCGACGTCCAGGGCGCCCCGAAGTGCTATAAATAGCACCCAACGCCAAGGCTTCTCAACAATCAATTCTTCCAACACACTCACGCTCTTCTACTCCCACGCTCTGATCTGGAAACCTCCCGACTCGAGATACAAGCGCCGACGAAGTCCCTCTACTCCGAAAATACAATCTACACCGGACGTCGGTAACGAAGAGCTGTTTGTTTTGTTTACTGTACTACAATTATCATATCTGTCTATAAACTGTTTTGCACACATATAGAATTGCCCACAGTAAACGGTCAACGACCGTGGGCCTTGGAGTAGGAGCCGACCGCGACTCCGAACCAAGTAAAAGATCTTGTGTTCGCGTTTTGTGTTTAATTCTTCCGCTGCGTAATTTCTCTAACTCTAATCCGAACGATTTACGATATTTACCCCCCCCCCACCTCTATCGTTTCTCTCGATCCAACATAAGCATTTGTTCTTTGTTGGCACTCTATCAGCTTAACCCAACATTTCAACTCCAACAATGAACTTTTGATCTCTGATTGTTCATTTGAAAACATTTTGAATCTGCAGTCCTGTCACAAAACAAGTAAAATGGCAACAACTGTATACAAAAGATAAAGCAATCAAAAATAGAATCAAAGGATATAATTATCAAGCACCACTACATTCCCCGGCAACGGCGCCAAATTTGATAGACCGTGCGTGTCGTACCGCGAGTATCAAATAAAATTAAAATATCGAACTCCTCTAAACTAATGTAGCATAGAGTAACTCGAGTCGTCTCCCAACGAATGTAGTTGGTACATGATAAATCTCAGGATCGTATGTTATTGCTTTTGGGTTTTTGATATCAAACTGGGGTTTAGATTTGAACGTTAAGACTATGAAAAGAAATAGCAAAGCAGGTATGAAATCTAGTTCTAATTAAGGAAAGACAATGCAGATAAGGAAATCTAATTTAACCTAACTACAATTGCAGCAAAGAAAAGGCAACATGAAAGAAGCATTCAAGAAATAGGGCATCAATGAAACCTAGACATGGAGCAAAACCTATAGCATTAAAGAAATCTAGTCTGATCTAACTTAATTGCATTTAAATGAAGAAATGAAACTTAAAACAATGGGAAGAGCACTACAAAACAAAAGTTAAACAACTAAAAAAACATCACAATTGAAAGTAACTGATCTAAGAGGCATTTAATCAAACACAAGTTAGGCATGTTCTAAATGGCTTCAAGAACGTGCAATTTGAATTGGGGAAAATCCATCAAATACAAACATTCAACTTCCAACACATAACAACTCAAGGAAACAAACAACAAGCAAAAATTAAGTGTCGGCTACTAAGATGTCGATGGCAAATGGAAGGAGCTGCCGGAAAATGGAATTGCTGCCAGTTGTGAAGAGAAGCTGCTGGAAATGGAAAACTGTGAAGAATTATTGCCAAATCTGATGATGAAGAGATGACTGCCAGACGCGGCTGGGAAGCAGAGCTGTTATGAAGATGAAATCTGCTGTCTAGAAGATGAAATTTGTTGGGAAGAAAATCTGTGAAGAAGTGGCTGCTGAATGCTATTGAATGGAAGAATTGCTGTAAAGGAATTGCTGAAATGCTACTGGAACTTAAGCTGTGAAGAGGAAACTGCGAAGGAACCGAATTGCTGTGAAGAAATTGCTGATGAAGGAACTGAATTTCTGTGAAGAAGCTGCCGGAATTGTAAGAGAAGAGATGTGCTGTAAAGAAGAAAAACTATGAAGGGAAAAACTGTGAAAGAACACTGCTGTAAAGAGAAAGCTGTGAAGAAATGGATCGCCGGCGGTGAAGATGGATGGTCGCTTCTCTCAACCCGAGAGAGAGCTGGCGAAGGAGATGGGTGATTGCTTCCCTCAACCCGAGAGAAAGCTACGGAAGAAGGTCGACTAGGGCTCGGACCCCGGGCCCTAGCTTGTGCGGTCGGCGGCGAAGATGGAGGTAGATGGTCGCCTCCCGATCCTCTTCTCCCCCAACCCGAGAGAGAGTTGGATTGAAGGTCGCCCGGCCGGCGGCAAGATGATGGAGAGCAGCCGCCGGCCTTCGTGGAGGAGATGGTGAACAGTAAAAGGAAGAAGGAGGTTGCCCTCGCGATCCCCAGCAAATGATCGAGTGGATGATCCCTTTTGTCTCGCCCTCGCGAGTGTGATCCCGTTCCAGCTCAGCCCAGACCTGGGTTCAGCTCACTTCAGCCCTGGGTTCAGCCCAGTTTGGTTCGGCTCAGCAGTTGGGTTCTGTCCAGCAGCTCACAGCTCAGTCCTTTGGTTCAACCAAGCCAGTTGAGTTCAACCCAGCCTTAGTGTGCAGCCCAGCAGACCAAGCAGTTCGGTTCAGTTTCAACCCAGCTCTTGGTTCAGCCAAGCCAGAGCTTACAACTCAGAAGAAAATTAGCAACGGATGACTGAGATCGATTTGGCTTCATCCAACGGTCAGATCTCTTCAGATCTGACCCAAACTCCACAGATCCCAATCAATGGTCCTGATCTACCTGTCCCCAGCTCGGATTAACCAGATCAGTGCCGGATGGTCCAGATCTTCCCTTTTCTTGAATGGATGGTCTAGAACATCTTGAGCTCAATCCAACAGTCAGATTACTTCTTATTTGGCTAAAATTTTCAGATCTTGATCTATGGTCATGATTGACTCTATCTTGAACTCGGATTGACCAGCAATTGACCGATGGCTCAGATCTAGCCGTTCTCTGGAATGAACGGCTCCTATTAATCCGATGCTTGATCCCTTTGATCTGGATCCAATGCTGACTCAAGTCTGACCCGATTTGATCTAGGTCATGATCATTTGAAGCTTACAAAATGATATTCAAATTTAGTGCCAAAAATATCCCAAATATACAAAGATTTGAATTAAAAGCCAAAATAGAGGAAATACATGAACCCTAATATAATTGCAAACTTAAGCATATAAAATGTGTATCAAACATAGATTTTAGAGCCTAAAATAATCAACAAAATGGTGGTTATCAATAAGACAGTAGGTCATGTCATGATCTCATCTTATAAACCACTGTTGGTTTCTTTAAGTTGGATTAGTGCTTAAGACTTGTCCCGATGGGACACCACCTCACTGCACTCTCCCCAAGAACCTACCTCAACTTACTTGCCAAACATAGGGTCTTCCAAATCTATTTGGACTTTGCTTGATTATCATCGAATCGGCCTGCCAGGGCTTCCACTTAACTCGTTATCGGGTTCTCCAGACCTATCTAATCCTCCTGCCAGATGTCAAGTCCACTTAACCCATCTAGTCTTCCTACTTGGTTTTCACAATCTGCTAAGACGTTACCTACCTAGTATCGGGCAGTGTTCGAAATTGCAGGTTAGGCGGCCTCCTAGGCGCCGCCTAGTCGCTCGATGGCCACCGGCTACCTCGAACTTGGCTTCCGTGACCACGCTAGGCGGAAGGGTCGCCTAGGCGGTCTATGTGGCGCTAGGCGCCATATAGAGAACCCAGTCGACGCGACACGACGCAAGGCGGTGTGTCGCGTCTTTTGCAGGATTTGTTTCCTTTCTGTTTTAAAAGCCCTAAAAGCCTGTTGTGTCGATTCATCTGCCTCCTGTTGGCGTCATTGCCTCCTCCGAAATCATCGTTGCCACCTCTGGCATCGCGCGTAGCAGCATGTATATGTTTAGTTTTTTTTATTTATCCAGTGCATGTCGTGGCTTCCGGTGTCATGAAACATATCCGGCGGTGCCGGCAATGTCACAGGATTGTTCCGGCGGTGCCAGATGACTGCAGCGACGCATCTGGCGCCGCCCGAAGCATCCCGCACCACCTTCGGTGGTGCCGGATGTGTCGTAGGACATTTTCGGCGCCGCCGGACTTGTCGCCAAAGACATCTGGCACCGCCGGAAGTCTCCGACGACGCTACCGACACCGCCGAACGCGTCCTGCGATGCGTCCGGTGCCGCCGACAGCGCCCGATCCTGCACCTGTGGATGCTATTTTTTTAATTTTATTATTTATATTTATTATTTAATTTAATTTAAAAATTTCCTCAAATAAATACAAAATTTGAATTGACTTCTCCAAATCCAAATTAAATTATCTCAAAAAATTATATCAAAAATATACTTAAAAATAATATTTTTTATAAGTTTTATTAATTATAAATCTTATTAAATATGTTATATTTAAAATCATATTTATTAATTATAAATCATATTTTTATTCAAAAATTTATATTTAAAATTCTAATAAATTTTATTAATTTATATAAATCAAATTTATATTATGATAATTTTATTTTACTATTTTATATATTTTTTTATTTATTAATTTCAATAATCATAAATTATCCAAATATTTTAAATATAAATTACAATTATATCTTAATTATTTTATATATAATTTTTTTTTGTTATAATTTATTAATGATTCTAAAGTTCTTAAAATTGTTTTTAAATCATTTTTCAGGTTATTACAATTACAATGGCAAGCAATCCATCTTCGACAACATCAGTTACTCAACCTAAACTGAGATTCTTAGAAGAAAGTCAAATAACATAGGATGGGAGTATGAGATGTTGATTGATCCTAAGATCCTCGACAATAATAAATGCAAGTTGTGCGGAAAAATAATATCCAGAAGAGTATAGGATTAAGGAGCACATAGGAAATATACCTAAAAATATATCTGGTTGTCGAAAAGCATCTCAAGAAGATAAAAACAAGTGCAAACAGACTATTTTAGAAGGGAGGAATAGAAAGAAGAACAAAATAATGGAAGAACAAAGTTGTAGAGTAGAGGTGACTATTTCTCCTGATGAAGAAGAAAGTTTTGAAATTGAAGGGATAGATCCATCTAAAAGCCCTCTTCCTCTTGGCCCCATAGATATATTTGCATCAGCAATTGCTCTAGAAAATATAAGTTCAAGTGGGAGTAAAGTGCTTCGCCAAAAAAATATAAATGAGGCTCTTTTCAAGGAGAGAACTCAACAAGTTCAACGATATGTTGGGAGATGGGTTTATAAAAATGGAATCTCATTCAATGTCGTTGATAACGATAGCTTCAAGCAACTAATGGAAGTAGCGGGTCAATTTGGACCAGGATTCAAGCCTCCAACTCAATATCAACTAAGGGAACCACTGTTAAAAGCCGAAGTTGAAAGAACAAAATAACTGCTGAAGAAACATGAAGAAGAATGGGCAAAGAATGGATGCTCAATTATGACAGATGCATGGAGTGATAGAAAAAGAAGAAGCATCTTAAATTTGTGTGTCAATTGCAAGGAAGATACTACATTTTTAGAGTCCAAGGAGTCTTCAGATGAGGCACTAGTTGAACATATTTTTGAGTATGTTGACAAGTGTGTTGGACAAGT
Source organism: Boesenbergia rotunda (assembly GCA_024364735.1). Classification (NCBI taxonomy): domain Eukaryota; kingdom Viridiplantae; phylum Streptophyta; class Magnoliopsida; order Zingiberales; family Zingiberaceae; genus Boesenbergia; species Boesenbergia rotunda. The sequence goes on from JAGFNQ010006397.1 coordinate 24,090, forward strand.
AGGAGCTCAGAATATTGTTCAGATTATAACAGACAATGTCACCAATAATATGGCTGCAGCTTGTTAGGATATATACTAAAAGCCTAGCTTTTGTATGAGCATCTACATTTTGGAATGAGAAACACATGATCATTGTTTGCATTTTATATTTATTATATGTGTGCATATTGTCTGATACTTTACATTGTAGATAACATAGTTTGAGGTGCCACACAGAAGATCATGTTATCATTCCCTTATAAAATATAAGTAGTGGCTCACAACCGAGATGGTTCTAGACAAACCATTGGTATGGTTATAGTGTAATTTGGTATTAGTCTATCTTGACCATAGAATTACACTAGTACACATTGTGTATATTGAGCAGGACCGATATAGAGGTGATTCAATTTATACTGACTGTATAATTGAATCAACCCTCAAATATTATGGTGAACATGCTCTTAATCCCGATATAATAACGGACACATGTACTTAAATATCTATTTCTTTGATTTACCAGTGGACGAGATTTGTAAATGGTAAAAGACAAATAAAGGGCACATGTACTTAAATATCTATTTCTTTGCAATGGGAGATATGTAAATGGTAAAAGACAAATAAAGGGAAATTGGCTTACTCTACTGTGATGAGCATGAGTTTTTGGAATGGTGTGACACTTTGTTTGAAAATATTTGCTCCTTTGGTTAGTGTTCTTCGATAAGTATATGGAGATAGAAAGCCATCAATGGGGTTTCTATATGGGGAGCTTCTTCATGCTAAAGAAGATATCAAGGTGGCCCTGAACAACGTGGAATCAAATTATCAGCCTACCATAGCAATTATTGAGTCAAAAATGAAGGATAGACTTGATACATCATTACATACCATTGCTTTTTTGTTGAATCCCTATTTTTACTATAAAGATAGTTCTAATATTGCTCTTTATGAGAAGGTTGCGATGGGGATTTTTGAATGTATAGAAATTTTGCATGCCAATGAGTTAGATTTACAAGATACAATTATTAACAAGGAATTTGTAAAATATAGAGACAAGACTGGGTTATTTGGAAAAACACTAGCAGCAAAAGCATGTGAAAAAAATGATGATACATTTGATCCATGTGCATGGTGGAGTACATATGGTGCTCACACACCTAACTTGCTAAGAGTGGCATTGAAGATACTTTCATTAATTACAAGTGTATCTGGATGTGAAAAAAATTGGAGTACATTTAAAGGAGTAAGTTTTAAACTTTAAGTCTTTATTCTTTTATTAAAGTCAAGTATATATTCATGTTACTAACTTTAATATTTACTCTCTATTTTTAGATTCACACAAAGAAAAGAAACAGGTTCGATGTCAACAGATTGAACAATCTAGTATTTGTCCAATTTAATGCTAGATTGCTGAACAAACAGAAAAGAAAAAAAGAAAGAATGTTGATGTCCTTCTTGCAAAAGATGCTTCAAATGCACAAGGTTAGATTATGGATGGAGGGGAAGATGATGAAGTTGAACTAGGTTCTGGGCTCACATGGCAAATAGTTGATGAAGCAAGTGAAGCAGATGAAAATCTACAACCCCGAAGAAGCTCTAGAGTAAGAGAACTTCATGAGGATGATTTTGAATTCGAAGAAGAAGAGGAGGAACACAATGATGATATTGAATTTGTGTCCGATGAAGATCAAGTTGTTGAAAATTATGGAGAAGAAGAAGTAGAATAAATTTTAAGAAGCAGTTTGTGTCCGATGACATATTTTATTAGTGTAATGTTGAAGTTTAAACTCATTTTAAATTTTAGTTTGTGTTCTATGACTAGATATTTTATTAGTTATGTATTTTGAAGTTTAAACTCATTTTAAATTTAATGTTATTGTGTTGGACTTGGAGTTAAAATATGTGATTTATTATGTTATTATGTTGATATCGATTAGTCCGCCTAGCGCCACCTAATCCCCGCCTAGACGGCCTAGGCGCTAGGTGCTAGTCTAGCACTCGACTAGCGCTTAGCGAATTTTAGAACCTTGGTATCAGGTCCAGCTGGCCTACTAGGTCTTTCCAAGTTGAGCATCCTACACACTTGATTAGTTCATCAATTAATAACAAGATTTAACATGAACCTTTAACAATATCAAAACATAAGTTTGATTATGATGCTCCCTGCACCAACAATCTCTTCTTTTTTAATGTTTGGCAAATTGATTCAAGTTAAGTTTAGAATGTATTAAAAAAATAACTAGAAGTAACTCCCCTTCAAGTTATCCTCTCCCTGAATATTATATCTTTCCCTTTGACTTACAATAAAAAATGGAGTCATAGCACATAATAAAAAAATAAGCTTTTAAAAATTTAAAACTTTAAAATAAGTTTTGAAAGTTTTCTATTAAAGTGAGTAAGTTTCAAAAGGAATTATATATTTTAAGAACAAGTTTTGAAAAAGAGCTATGTAAATTTTTTCAAAATTTTCTAATTTTAGATTTTGAAATTTCAAATTGAGTTTTTGAAATTTAAGTCTAAAAATAAATTTTGAATTTTTTTTAAGTTTAAAATCTTCCTTATGTTTCAAAATAAATATCAAAATCTATTAGAATAAATTTTTGAAAAAATTCTTAAGTTTTAAGGTAAGTTTTGAAAACATTATAAGTTTAGTCTTAAAATTGATTTTGAAAAATTTTAAGAAAAAGATTTTAAATTTTAAGAATTTTGAGTTTCAAACAGATTTTAAGTTTCAAAATTAAAAGATTAAAAAAAGTTTTTCAAGTAAAAAAGAATTTTTGAGTCACAAATTTTTGAAAGAAAAAGATCTTAAGTTTCAAATTTTAAGTTTAAAAATTTTAAATTTCAAAAGTTTAAGTTTTAAAATTCATAAGTTTTAAAAATTTTAAAGTTTCCAAAACAGGTTTTCAAAAGAAAGATGATCCCCTTTAATTTAATATTTCCTATTGAAAAGTTATCCTAAAGTCCAAGCATGCATGGGTTAAAGGAACTAAAAAAATGTTCTTATATCGTAGATATCTAACTTTAGTTCTTAGCTGTGTACTATAAGATAATAGCTTGTAGACTAAAGTTAGTCAAGCTAAGTATTTGGATTCCAATTAGATTTAACTAAATAGGATTACTCAACTTGATCAATATATAATTTAAAGCCTAGATTTATGTCGATGCACTGAAATAAGCATCTAAAATCTAGGCTAGATCCTAAGCATCTCACTCCATTCTATGTTTTATCAAACACAATCAAGGAATCTTAATGTGCTTGTGAGATGTTGGCTGCCTAAAACTATAGGTGCATGCATACTACGGTAAAACCTAGGCTAGTTCCATTTGCAATTTTGAAATCCTAAGTTTTGGAAATTAAAAAAGGTGTAAATTTTTGAAAACTAGGATTTAATAACAAGTAAAATAATAGAATTCTATTCTATAAAACACATTCATACTTGTCTTCTTAGATTACTAAATTTAGATTCATATAAAGGTTTAGTAAATATATCATCTAGATTTGATTTAGATTCAATATAGTTAAGTTCAATATTTCCTATTGTAACGTGATTTCTAACACAGTAATGCTTAACTTCTATGTGTTAAGTTCTAGGATGATGTACTAGATTTTTAGTTAGATTTATAGAGCTTTTATTATCAATGAATGTTTTGACATTTTTGTAATCTATGTTAAAGTCATTTAAGGTATGGGACTTCCATAATAATTGAGCAACACACTCACCCATTGCTATGTATTCTACTTCTGTAGTAGATAAGGTAATACAGTGTTGTTTTCTACTAAACCAACTGACTAAAGAAGCTCCTAATAGTTGGTATCCTCTACTTGTACTTTTTCTATCTAACTTACAACCAGCATAGTCTGAGTCTAAGTATCCAACTAGTTCAAAATTACTTGTTCTAGGGTACCACATACCTACATTAATTATTCTCTTACGATATCTAAAAATTCTTTTAGTACAAGTTTGATAAGATTCTTTAGTACAAGTTTGATATCAAACACACATACTTACTACAAATAAAATGTCAGGTCTAGTTGTAGTTAAGTATAACAAACTTCTATAGTACTCTAGAACTACTGGTTTACCATATAGATCATTATCTAACATTATGTTGGTTGTCATGGGTGTTTTGAAGTCTTTAGCATTTTTCATAACAAATTTCTTAATTGACTCTTTTGTATATTTATTTTGGTGTACAAAGTAACCTTCTTTGGTTTGTTTTATTTGTAGCCAAAAAAGAAATTTAGCTCGCCTACGAGACTCATTTCAAATTCTTTTTTCCATTAGAGTTATAAAATCTTTTAGAAATTTAGAATTGGTTGAACCAAAAACCATGTCATCTATATAGACTTGGGTTATAAAAATATTTGATTCAAGGTTTTTTATAAAAAAACTTGGTTCAATTTGTCCTTTAAAACCCTTTGAACTTAGAAAACTGGAGAGTCTTTTATACCAAACCCTAGGTGTTTGTTTTAATCCATATAATGCTCTTTTTTAATTTAAACACATGATTAGGATTTCTAGGTCTTCAAACCTAGGTGGTTGATATACATAGACTTCTTCTTTAGTTGAACCATTTAAGAATGTGGGTTTGATATCCATTTGATATAACTTAAATCTTTTATATGCTACATAAGCTAGCAACATTCTAACGGATTTGTCCGACAACTAGGGCATAAGTCTCGTCGTAATCTGGTCCTTCAACTTAGTTAAATCCCTTGGCAACTAATTGAGATTTGTTTCTAATAAGTTCTTCCTTATCGTCTAGTTTATTTCTAAAAACACATTTAGTATATATAATTGATTTATGTTTTGGTGGAGTTACTAAAACCTGAACTTTGTTTCTTTCAAATTGAGCTACTCTTCTTGCATTCCAATTACCTAGTCAGGTTCAGTCAATACTTCTTCTACTATCTTGGGGTTAATATTAGAAATTAGGGTTATTTGACTTATGTTTCAAAAGACTGATCTAGTTTGTATTCTTAGTTCTGGGATCCCTATGATTTGTTCAATTGGGTGATTTATATTTGTGCATAATATTCTAGGGTTAGGTTTTGTTTCATTTTGACATTCTTGTTGTTTTTCTTCTTTATTTTGAGTGATATCTTCATAATCATCGTTTGTTTTCTCAAAGTTAACTTGTTCTTGATTAGAGTTTTTAGAGTTAGGGTTTTCATCATATGTGACATTAGTGGTTTCTTCAATTTTTAGTGTTGATTTGTTATATACCCTATAAGCCCTACTATTGGATGAGTAACTTAGAAATATTCCTTGTTGGGTTTTTGATATAAATTTTCCTAAGTAATCTTTGATATTCAAGATGGGTACGTTGCACCCAAAAACTTTTAAGTATTTTATTTTATGTTTTTTATTAAAATAAAGTTCATAGGGTGTTTTATTTTGTAGTTTGTTTATTATAATCCTATTTTGAACATAATAAGCAGTATTAATAGCTTCAACCCAAAAATATGTTGGTAACTATATTCATTTAATATTGATCTTGCGACTTCTTGTAAAGTTCTATTTTTTTTCTTTCTACTCATCCATTTTGTTGGGGTGTTTTTGGGCATGAGAACTCATAATGATACCCATTTTCTAGACAAAGATTTGTAAAGTTATGATTTTTTAATTCTTCACCATTATCACTTCTTTTTTTTATTTTTAGATCCTTTTCATTTTCTACTTGTTTGCAAAAATGGTTAAATATTTCATAAGTTTCTTGTTCATGTTTTAAAAATTTTACCCAAGTATACCTAAAGTAATCATCGATTATTATAAGTTTCCATTTAATGACTCAATTCCATGTGAGTCAAACCAATCTAAGTGTAAAAGTTCAAGTCTAGTATTAGTTTTATGTTGATTAGTTAATTTGTGTGTTGATTTTATTTGTTTTCCTTGTTGACAAGGATTACAAAGTTTATTTTTGGAAATCCTAATTTGAGTAGTCCTTTGATTAAACCAATCATATTTGCTTATAGTATAGTTCTTGGTGTGGGCTAATCTTCTATGTCATAACCATGTTTATTCTTGTTGTGTTAAGTGACATTTAAGTATTGATCTAGGTAGATTTATTATATAAATATTATTTTGTCTAATGCCTTTTAATAGATTTGTTTTGGATTCAGTATGGTTTGTTAAGCATTCAGAAGATAAGATTTAACTATAAATCAAACATCACATAGTTGAGTTAAAGTCAAAATTTTCAAAGTAAGACTTTTCTAATTGACAAGTATGAATCTAATTGAATATCACTTGTTCCAATTAAGTTTCTTATTATTTTCAAAGACAACTGACCTTAGGTTCTTGAACTTAAGTTTTGTAAATTTATGTTAATCTCTAGTCATGTGTCTGGAGCATTCGCTATCTAGTATCTACTGATCCAAATTTTTGGGTTCATACACATAAAGTAGGGGTTAGACCAAAGGATTAGTTTGATGAATTTATTTTTCTTAATTCTTCTTACCAGTTCTATCTTATCAAACATGTACAATAAAGTTGTGTAATATGTTTTGAATTTGGTTTAGTTTTCTTGTAATTATTGATTTTAATTAAATGGGTTATATTTAAGATTGTTTAGGTTTAATTTTGTTGATGTAAAATTAATTGTTAGTTATTTAAGGTTTAATTTTTAAGTTGATTAATTTAATGTTGATAGTTTGAACTTTATTATTAATTTAGGAATTGTTATTTAAGTTTGATTAATTTACTTAAGATTATTAGAGTTAAAATTAAAAGTTTAATTTTGTTGATCATTTATTAAAGTTAATTTAAATTTTGATTTTTAAGTTAAATGATTTAATTATATTGGTTTAAGTTAAACTTAATTTCTTTCAAATTTATTTAGAATTAGTATTTTATTATTCATGAATTATTGATTAGATTGATTATTGTTAATTAATAGTTGAATGAGTTAGTTTAATTGATTAAAATCAAGATTAATTTAAATTAAACTAATTTGTTAATTAAAGTAATTGATTAATTAACTTCGAATCTAATCAATTGATTGTTTTGAACTTTTTAAGTTATTTGTAATAATTTCACTAAAGTTTACGATTAAATAATTAATTTGTTGAATTAATTTTGAATTCAACCAATTAATTGGTTTAAATTGTTTCATTGAATTTAGATTTGATTATTTAATGTTTTGAGTATTATTTGGTTTTGTTATTCATCTCACTTGGTTTATGTTTTAAAATAGGGTAATCTTATAGTTTGTGTGAGATAAATTATGTTAATTATCAGGGATTATTTCAACTTGTGTTTGATTTAAGTGTAGCTTTGGATCCTCTAAGCAAGCTTCCTTGAGTAAGCTCCCAGATTGTGGTAAGTCACATGAATATCATTAGAAGTAATCATATTCCATAGACAAAACTTCTCAATTGTTCTCACCCGGGGGACTTAATACTAAATTTAGATCCTCAACAAGTTAGAACTAACCTGGTTTAACTAGTCCTAGGTACCCAACCATGGGTAGTTCAGGTTATTTGAGATGACAACTAGTTTGTCGCCTCCTCTATAAAGTTTATGTTTGTCATTTAAGTAATGAATATTGTTTTGGGGTACATAATATTGGTTTGATCTTACTTGCTTTGTTAGGAAAATTTTTGGAACCCATGATTGGACTTGGTTTCTAACATTTAAACTAAGTAAAGATAAGTACGACTTATTTGTCAAATTGGCTTTGTATCCAAGCCCAAATTTGTTGTACACAACCCATTGGGACCCAAGCATCATATTCAAATATTTGGAGCCCATGTTGAACTTTTCCAACATTTTCTTGAGTCCTTCAACTTGGCGTTTCAAGGAGGAATTTTCTTCCTCAAGTTTTGTAACTTGAGTTGAAGTTCCTTCCTAAACCTAGTTAGTTGAGGGGTTCAAGTTAATTTGCTCTTTAAGGTGGTTAACCTCCTTAAGTAGTAAGTTAATCTAATCCTCAAATTTTGTTAATTTTTTAAACAAACATTAATAATTTTGTGTAATTGAATTTCTGAAAATAAATTTACCTCTAGTTGACCTTCGTAGCTTAACTCGGATTCAGACTCTAACTTGGACTCAGATTAAGACTCAAGTTTGTTCTTTTCATTCCTTGCCATAAACACTAGGTGGCTTGAATGTTTTGGTACATCCACATCCGACTCTTCCAAGGAGGGACTCGTCCCAAGTAGCTTGGTGTGCTTTTCTTCATGTAGATTTAGGTTTCTCCTCCTACAAGTTAGGGCACTCATGCTTATGGGTCTTTCTCTTCATTTCCAGTGTCCATTTTTTCGATTCTAACATCTCCCCATCTTCAGTCCGTGGTGTGTACCCCTTCTTGATGTTGAACCATAGGTCTATGACTAACTTTAGAAAGCACTCTATTCTCTTCTTCAGTAGTTGAAGAGAGGAGGATGAACCGTGTCATACCCTTCTTGATGAGAGCTTGCCATTCTATCAAAGCAAGATAAACCAAAGGCAAGATTATCAAGACTTCGTCTTAGAATTAGTAGTGCGGTATATAAAAAAGATTACAAAGACATTCAAAAACTTAAAATACTAAGAAGAACGTTAAATCTTTTTATAGCAACTTGGCTTTGATACCAATTGTTAGGACTGAAAAAATTTAAATATCCCCACAATTATATAATATTATCCACTTTGGGCTCTCATAGTTTTGTTCTTGGCCTCTACCCAAAAGGTCTCATACCAGTTGAAATATCTTTCCTTTATAAGCCCATGATTTTTCTCATGTATTTTTAATGTGGGACTTTATTTCAACCTTGCAAACCTAATGGAAATTGTTGGTTCCATCTACTTGCTCTATCTGGACTCCTTGTGAAGGTACAACCTCGATTTGACAATTAGTAGTTGCATGACCTGTTGCACCATTAACCTAACAATAAACATCAACGTTCACAACATTAACATTAAATGAATCGAATCTTTTAATTATTGCATCCATCTTTGCTGTAATTAGATATAGTGTATTAACATCACACTTGCTACAATCTTTACAGGATTACCTTGTTCAGTTCTCCATTGGTGATGATTCAGAGTCACACTTTCTATTATATCAAAGGCTTTATCCAATCTCTTGTTCATCAAAGATTCCACAGCTATGGGGTCCAATGAAACCTTTGTTGCATAAGTGATTGTGTTGTAAAAAGTGTGGATGATCAATCACTTCTCTAGTCCATATTTTCGACATTATTGCATAAACCTTTTGAATCTATCCCACGTCTCGAACAAAGCTACTTCATCCTTTTGTGTGAAGCTCATGATTATGTGTCGTTTTCCTAGGCTGAAAATATTAGGTGAGAAATCACTGCTCTAGTTGTTCCTATGTCATGATGCTTCCCGATGGGAAAAAAAATGTAGCCAAGCTCTTGCTTTGTCCCTTAGCGAGAAAGGGAACAGTCGTAACCTAATAAGATCTACAAAGGCACCATTATATTTTAGGGTTTCACAAAATTTCAAAAATACCTCTAAATGAATATTTCAAAAATGTCTCTATTGGTTTCTTCTCGCGTGAAACGTTTTATCAATCTTAGGATCTGCATCTAGTATAACTCCTAATTTATTAGACCTTAAATTACAAGAAAAACTTGCTCACCTGTAAAAGAAAAGATGAAAAATTGATGTAAAAAGAAAAAAAAATGAAATCTAGATTAATCAAATTGCTAATAAAACTAATATCAACCAATCATACTCCTAGCGACGATACCAAAAACTTGATGCATGTTAACTGCAAGTGCATGGTCGTCATTAAGTAGTAAATTATCATCTTTAGGGATAGTGGAGTTTATTTCCAATTTACATGCAACAAAAGGCTATCTAGATGAATCAAATTTGAGAGAATTGGTGAGAAAGTAAACAAGCTAAAGAAACATAATTAAAAGACAGAGAAAATCAGTTCTTAAGATAATTATAAGATTTCGATTTCACCTTGATAATGTAGCTGTGAATTCCTTTCTTACCTCAATGTTAAATCATACTTGATAATGTAGTTGTGAATTCCTTTCTTACCTCAATGTTAAATCATACTTGAAGGTGGTCTTTCCTTGGATAATGCATCCTTTCGAGAATACACCTATCCCCATTTAATGGTAGTTGAATTAGGATAGACCCATTATGCTATGTAATAGCCAATGACATCCTCGAGAGAGTTTGGACTATTTTCATGATCAAACCCTCTGAGTTAAATTTTTATAGGTCCGATATCGGAGTTCGCTTGTAGATGTCAATGACGTCTCTAGATGATAAAATAAAATACTTCCATCTCAAAATCAATAATGAAACTTTGGCTAACAAATTTTTGAAATAGAATTCTCTACATAGATCAATTTTTTTTTTCTGAAACCTTATTTTATTGTAGTAAATTTAGCATTGCTAAACAACTCTTCCCCTTATCATAACCAAATTATTGTCTCAAGGGATCTTGTAGCATATTTTATAGTCTACAAAGAGGTCTGATAACTTTCATTTGTTGATTAAATTAGGCCCTCAAATCCATGTTTTGATTCACTATTATATGCTTAAGTTTGCATTTGTATTAGGTTTCATGGATTGTCGCCATTTTAGCTTAAGATTCAATTCTTTCTATATTTAAGATGTTTTGGCACTTAAATTTAATATCATTTTGTAGGTTTCAAATAAGCATGGACCTGGATCATATTGGGTCAAACTTGGGTCAGAATTGGATCCGGATCAAAGGGATCAAGCAACGGATTACATGGGTCATCCATTCAAGAGAATGGTTAGATCTAAGTCATCCACCAACTTCTTGACGATCCAAGCTCAAGATAGACTTAATCAAGTTCATGGATCAAGATCTGGAAGTTTGGGCCAGATCAGAGTTAATTCAGCCGTTGGATCAAGCAATAGAGGATCTAGACCATCCAATCTAAAGAAGAGAAGATCTGAGCCATCCGCTTCAGATCTGAGTGATCCGAGCTAAGGACAAATAGATCAGAGCCCTTGATCAAGATCTGGGAAGTTTGGGTTCGATCTGACTTGATTAGACCGTTGAATTGGATCAGAACAATCACAGCCGTTCATGTTTTCAAGTGGAAATTTAAATCAAAATTTTCTCCGCGCCGGGCCGGTCGTCGCCAGATCGCATCTCCTGCTTCGTTTCAGTTCTTCTTCGTTTTCCAATTCCGATCGGAGGCGGCCACCAGATTAAGTTCATCTTCGGATCTCAATCATCAAGCTCTGTTTCTAGGAGAGGATTGCATTCCATCCGAATCTGAAAGCTCCGGCGAGGGTTTCTCCGTGCACTAGCTTCATCCGACCAATCCTCACTAGATTTCACTTCTCCATCAATCGGTCGAGTCAGAGGGGTTCTCTGAGCTGGATTCGAGGTTTCCTGCGCTACTACTCGCCATCCGAATCATCGCAGAAGGAAGGATCAGAAGGAGTTCATATTACACTTCAAGCTACGCGATTAAATCTCTGCAGCTGAGTTCTGGTCGATTCTCGAGCAAAGGGGTTCTGAGCTCGATCTTTGTGTGACAGCAAGGAGAAATCTCGTTGAAGAACTCGAACTGGTGTCCTTAGATTGTAGATTCGTTTCTGTGTTCAATTCTGCAACATTTCAGTAGTTTTTAGTCTGCGTTTCAGTTACTGATCGGTCCTTCGACCGATCCAAACAACACCTGATCGGTCATCAGTCCGATCAGGCTTGTATCTGATCGGTCAGCCGACCGATCAGGAAATTTCCTGCACAATTTACCTTGTTTTAGTTTTCAGCTTGCTGAAATTTCCATTTCCGAGTTTAGATACAATGTTAGTGAATCTCTGCAATTGATATCAGTTCTATATTTCAATTTTGCAACTTTAAATTATTATGTTAAATTTTCCTAGTGGTTAAGTTTCATTCTTGCAATTCCTAGCTTAACTCTACTTAGTTGAGTTAATTCCATTTCAAACTTACTCCCATTCTTATTTGCAAAACAAATCCCCCATTTTATCTAGAAAACCCAAATCATTTTATGACAAATCATTTTCAAGCTTAATTCAAACACTCACAACTAGTCCTTGGAAAAAAAATACGACCTGAGACCCCTATTCTACATTTTTATTTTGCTAGCAAGGATTTTCAGCTTTATAAATTTCTAAATTTAAGTGCTCATCGTGACACATTGCTTTTGGGCATAGTATTGGGCACCACCAAAATTTTTGGCGTCGTTGTCGGGAAAACTGTCTAGTTGCATTTGTTTGATTTTAGCTTGTATACTTAATTTCATATCTTGTGATTCATTCGTGTGCTTATTTCTATATTTTTGTGATCTATCTTACTTGTTTCATTCTTTTGTATACATTTGCTGCGATTTTGTATTTGTTGTATGACCAGATCTGTAGGTGGTATTCTAGAAGAATTTGATCTGAAATTGAAAGAATTTTCAGAGCCAGGAGGAACCAAATTAGTGCTTCAGAGGCTAGTGATATTCTTCCTACTCAGTCTATCTCAGCTTATTCAGTTGATCCTATGGCAGACCACCAGAAAACTATATAGAAACTAGCAGCACCAGATGACGCTTTTTAGTACTCCTGCATTGCTTACCCAGAGCTCATTGGAGATTTTGAATTAAGATCAGGACTCATCCATTTATTGACCAAATTTCAAGGTCAGTCTGGGGAGGATCCCAACAGACATTTACATGAGTTTCATGTTGTCTGCTCCACCATGAAGACTCAGGGGATTTCAGAGGAAGATATCAAGCTGAGGGCATTCCTATTTCCCCTGACTGGAGCAGCGAAGGATTAGTTTTACTACGTACCTATTGGGCACGTATCTAGTTGGATTTCTATGAAGAAAGCATTCTTGGAGAAATATTTTCCAGCATCTAGAACTGCAATCATCAGGAAGAGCATATGTGGTATACAGCAAGTAGTGGGAGAGACTCTGTATGACTATTGGGAAAGGTTCAACAAACTTTGTTCTAGTTGTCCACAACACCAGATCAGTGAGCAGCTACTCATTCAGTACTTTTATGAGGGTCTTCTCCAGATGGACAGGATTATGATAGATGTTGCAGCAGGAGGTGCCCTAGTGAACAAAACACCAGATCAAGCTAGGGAGCTAATTTCAAACATGGCAGAGAACTCACAGCAATTTAGAAGTAGAGCTTAGTCCACCAGGGGAGTAAATGAAGTTCAGATGGTATCAAATGAGCAAAAGAAAATCAAGAATTCATTGATGGAGCTTACATCCCTGGTGAAGCAAATGGCTCTAAACACTGTGGGTCAAAATCGGAGTCTTTCAGTACCTCCACCTTCAAGCCAAGTGATGAGGTTATGCAGTATTTGCTCAAGTCAAGAACACAACTCGGATCTATGTCCTAACCTCCAGCAAGATGAGACATTAGCTGCATTGACTGGGGGACAATTCCAAGGCAAAAACAACCCCTACTCATCTACCTATAATCCGGGTTGGAGGGACCATCCAAACTTGAAGTATGACAATTCTTTTTATCAGCAAAACCCATCACAACAGCCCCAACCGAATTTCCAACAAAATCAGCAAGGGCAGCCACAAATTCAGTATTTTCAGCCATCATTTCAGCAATTCCAACAACCTTTTCAAGGGAATCAGCAAGGCTATCAAGGGAATGTGAATTTTCAGTAACAATATCAACCATCTCAGCAACAATTTCAACCATCTCAGCAAGGTTTTCAGCCATTCAACCAAAACTTTCAGCCCTCTAATCAGAATTTCCAGCCCACACAGTTTCAGCCCTCTCAACCACAATTTCAACCTCAACCTCAGAATTTTCAGAGCTACAATTCTCCACCATTTCAACCAAGTTTCCAGCCTAATTCTCAGCAAATTCCACAGCCATTTCAACCCTACAATCAGCCCCAGCAGCCCTACTTTCAAGGTTCACAGCAAGTTCAACAATTTCAACCACCTAATCATCATTTCAAAGTCAATCAAAGTCTCATGCTAACCAAGGAGGCTATGGAGGCTCTAGTGGGGGAAATGCACAACAACAAAGGATAGAAGAGATGCTTCAACAACTTTTGCAACAACAAAGAAATGATCCCACCATACAAAACCTTGAGAGGCAAATTAGACAATTGGCTAGTGGGATGAACCAAATGCAAGCCCAAGGATCAAGCCAACTACCTTCTCAAGCTACTCTAAATCCAAAGGGGAACGTTAGTGCTATTACTTTGAGGAGTAGGAAGGTGGCTTCAACTCAGAATGGTCCAAGAGCTGATTTTTATGAAAACAGGACAGCAACTTCATTTCCAGCCCCAAACGGCCCTGAAATCACTTCAAATTCAGTTGATTCCACCCCTAGTCCAAGCCTAACTCCTTCCTCAAGTAATCCTATGATTTTGGTGGAGAATGAAGGAGAAATCAGTGAAAAAGGAGAGTTCACAGCAGCTACTTCAGTGGAGAAATCAGTTCAAAATCCAACCCAAAAGATTTCGGCTCAAGAGGAAGAACTTAGAGTTCCTTTGCCTTTTCCCCAGCGCAAAACTCAAGTCAAAAAGCAAGTGGAGGAGGAGAAAGCTAAAGAATACAATGAGCTGGTGAAATTGTTTAGTAAGGTGGAAATCAATGTACCTTGTTGACCATGATAAAACAGATTCCTAAGTATGCAAAATTCCTCAAAGTCTTATGTGTTCACAAGAAGAAGCTTAAGGAGAATGAGTTAGTCAGCTTGGAGAAAAATGCTTCAGCACTTATCTATGTCATCCCTCAGAAGTGTGAAGACCCAGGGGTTTTTACTGTATCTTGTGAGATAGGGAGGACCATGTTCCATGATGCTATGTTGGATTTAGGAGCTTCCATAAATGTGATGCACAGATCAGTTTTCCAGATGCTTGGTATAGGTCCTCTACAGCCTACAGGAGTTGTGATTCAGTTGGCAGACAGGAGTCAGACCCACCCAGCCGGTATTATTGAAGATGTGTTGGTAAAGGTGAAGGAGCTGATCTTTCCTGCAGATTTTTACATTTTGGATATGGAGGGGGACTACCTTGCACACAGATCTCCACTTATCCTAGGGAGGTCATTTTTGAAGACTGCAAGAACAAAGATAGATGTTTATGCTGGCACACTTTCGATGGAAATTGGAGACACAGTAGTTCAATTCAGCATTTTGATGCCATGAAATACCCGAGAGAGGACCACTCTATTATGAGCATTGGCATTCTAGAGGAGTTGGATGATATAGATATATTGGCTGAGGGAGCTTCATTTATGGATTCCAGAGGAGTTGGTATTTTAGAAGAGGCTGAAGTTGTAGTTGCTATTGAGGCTGAGGACATTTCAGAGGGTATTTCAGACTTACTTCCAGCTGGAGAGGAATTTCTAGGTGTAGGGGATTGCACAGATCCTCAAGGATCACCTATTTCTATTGACATTTCAGAGGACTCAGAAGAGAGGTGTGTGAGTGTAGGGGATTGCACTGAGCCCCATGGATCACCCATACCTACTGAGCAGGCCCAAATTGAGCTTAAGCCACTACCAGATCATTTAAAATATGTTTTCCTAGGAGAGGAGCAGAGTTTTCCAGTTATCATTGCTCAGCACTTGGAATCAGAGCAAGAAGAGAAATTATTGCAAGTCCTGCGGTAGCACAAGAAGGCTATTGGGTGGACTTTATCAGATATACCAGGTATTAGCCCAGCTATTTGCATGCACAGGATCTTTTTGGAAGAGAATGTCAAACCAGTGAGGCAGTCACAGAGGAGACTTAATCCACTCATTTTGGATGTTGTAAAGAAAGAGGTGACTCGACTTCTACAGGCTGGTATCATTTACCCTATTTCTGATAGTCAGTGGGTTAGTCTCATTCATGTGGTGCCCAAGAAATCTGGAGTTACAGTGGTGGAAAATGCAAGTAATGAGTTAGTGCCCACCAGAGTTAAAAACTCATGGAAAGTATGCATTGATTATAGGAAGTTGAACCAAGTCACTAGGAAGGATCACTTCCCATTGTCATTTATTGATCAGATGCTTGAGAGGTTGGCAGGGAAGTCCCATTACTGCTTCTTGGATGGGTACTCAGGCTACTTCCAAATTTGTATTGATCCGGAGGACCAGGAGAAGACTACTTTCACTTGTCCCTTCGGCACTTTTGCATATAGACGGATGTCATTTGGACTCTGCAACGCTCCAGGAACGTTTCAGCGATGCATGGTAAGTATATTTGGTGAGTTGTTAGAGCACTGTATGGAGATTTTTATGGATGACTTTTCAGTTTTTGGCACGTCATTTGATTCATGCTTAGATAACATGTCTAAGGTTTTACACTGATGCATTGAGACTAAGCTTGTGCTTAATTTTGAAATATGTCACTTTATGGTAGAGCATGGTATTGTATTAGGTCACATTGTCTCTAGGAGAGGTATTGAGGTAGATCCTGCAAAAATTAATGGTATATCTGCTTTATCTTACCCCGTATGCGTACGGGATGTTCGTGCTTTTCTTGGACATGCAGGTTTCTACCGCAGATTTATTAGAGACTTCAGCAATATTGCTCGGCCCTTGACAAAACTTTTGCAAAAAGATGTTGATTTTTGTTTTGATGATAAGTGCAAAGAAGCTTTTCACAGACTCAGGGAGACTCTTACCTCAGCTCCTATCATTAGACCACCTGATTGGAATTTGTCATTTGAATTAATGTGTGATGCATCTAATTTTGCAGTGGAAGCTATTCTAACATAGAGGGTGGATGGAGCACCTCATGTCATATATTATGCCTCCAAGACCCTAGATGCCGCCCAAGCCAATTACATCACCACTGAAAAGGAGCTTCTTGTCATTGTTTTTGCTTTAGACCGTTTTAAATCTTACTTATTGTGATCACATGTCATTGTTTTTTCTGATCATGCAGCTTTAAAGTACCTCTTGAAGAAGTCAGATGCTAAGCCTAGGCTAATCAGATGGATGCTTCTACTCCAGGAGTTTGACTTGGAAATCAAAGACAGGAGTGACAAAGAAAATTTGGTTGCAGATCACCTGAGCAGAATTGAAGGAGATGGTTCCACTACCACCATTAATGATGACTTTAGAGATGAACACCTTCTTGCAGTACATGGTGAGTCACTTTGGTATGCAGATCTTGTTAATTTCTTAGCAGCACATGTTTTTCCTACACACTTTTCTAAAGCTCAAAAAGATAAACTTAAAAGTGATGCAAAATTTTATGTGTGGGATGACCCGTATTTATGAAAATTTTGTAATGATCAAATAATTAGGAGATGCATACCTGACCATGAGATTTGTTCAGTACTTACTTTTTGTCATTCATCAGCATGTGGGGGACACTTTGGACCACAAAGAACAGCTAGGAAAGTTTTAGAGTGTGGTTTGTATTGGCCCGCCCTATTTCATGATGCATACTTGTTTTATAAAAATTGTGATAGATGTCAGCGAACTGGGAACATAGGAGCTAGAAATGAGATGCCCCAGCAGTCTATGCTATATTGTGAGATTTTTTATGTTTGGGGTATAGACTTTATGGGACCTTTTCCTGCATCCTGTAGATATTTGTACATTTTACTTGCTGTAAATTATGTTTCTAAATGGGTGGAGGTCATTCCCTCCAGGACTGATAATTCTTATGTTGTTAGTTTTGTCAGGTCGTACATATTTTGCAGGTTTGGAATTCCCAGGGCTATAATAAGTGACCAAGGATCTCACTTTTGTAACAAACACATGAAGGCCCTACTTAGCAAATATGGGGTTGTACATAAGGTTTCTACTTCCTATCATCCCCAAACAAATGGCCAAGCCGAAATTTCAAATAGAGAAATCAAATCAATTTTGGAAAAGACTATTGGGCCCAATAGAAAAGATTGAAGCAAGAGACTAGATGATGCACTTTAGGCCTATAGAACGGCATTCAAGACACCAATTGGCATGCCTCCCTACCGGTTAGTCTATGGAAAAGTTTGTCATCTACCCGTGGAGATAGAACACAAGGCATATTGGGCGGTGAAGGCTTGTAACTATAATGCTATCAAGGTGGGAGAAGAGAGGAAACTTCAACTTCAAGAGCTTGAAAGATTAGACTAAAGACATTTGAAACTCAAGAATCTACAAGGAAAGACCAAGAACTTTCATGTCAAACACATAGTGAGGAAAGAATTTCAAATTGGTGACAAGGTCTTATTGTACAAGTCAAGGCTCAAGTTGATTAAGGGTAAGTTGAGGTCAAGGTGGGAAGGTCCATTTATTGTAATTAATATTTTTCCCTATGGAGTTGTTGAAATTAAAGATGAGGCTAATGGATTTATGTGGAAAGTCAATGGCCACCGGCTCAAAAAGTACTATGAAAATTAAAGAAGCTAGAGGTGGATAGAGTGGACGTCAAAGATGCTATCTACCCAACCTAAAGGGGAGTTTCCTTTTCTTTCCGTTTTATTTCATTGTAAATACCATTTTATTGTTTTCAAATAGTTCAATCTTTTTTTTACTATGAGTTTTTGATAATAAATATTTAGGAAGTGTAGATTGAATAAACAGTGATTGTAAACACCATTTTACCCTTTTGGCACTTTATTTTTGCATGAGTAGGAATAAATATATCCCTCTAGTTTTCTCTATATCATCTTAGAGTCTTTTGAAAGCAAATTAAATTTGGTTGTCAAGACTTAGGATTTGAGCCAATGGATGAAAACTCTTAGTCGCTTGAGTACTACTTAGCTATGGACTCTAGATTGATGAGTTGAGATGAATTCTTTTTACCTAGTGAGGACTTAGCTTTATTGTTGAGATGCACACATGTGATTTACTCTAGAACTTGCTTAAATTCTTTCAAAACCATGTTTCTATGATTGGACCACATTTATAAAGGTTAATCACTTTGTCTTCCCTTTTTCATATAATTGTTGCAACATATCTTGTTGATTCATGCCTTGTTCTTTTTCCTTCAACTATTTTTCTACTCATTACCATATTTCTCTATAGACTTGGTTACTTAGAATTGTTCTTGATGTTACTTTGCCCGAGACGGACAAAAGTTTAAGTGTGGGGGAGGTGGATAGAGCTTTGAAAGGAAATGAGGAAGTGTGCCAATTAGAGGAGTGGTGTATCAAAGATGAGTTGTGAGTATTGGAAAGTAAAGATCACTCTTGGAGTAATTTGATTTCTAAACATGATTTGGCATTTCAAACTCTATGAGGGGAATTCCAAAAGGGGAAGGAGGTAGTCTACACAAGAAAGGTTACAATTGAATTTGATTTGATGTTTCAATGATTAAAAGTGGTGTCAAGTGAAGTACTTAGTGTTCAATTGACTTGAAGAGTTCAAGGTTGCAAAATTATGGATCTGAAATGAAGCTGCTCAGAGAAAAAAAAAACACAACATGCAGCTTGGAAAAAATCACAGAAAAACAAGAAAAAAAAAAGAAGAAAAGAAAAGAAAAGTGAAGAAAAGACAAAGAAATCATGAAGGTTCAAAAGATGGATAGATTTTTGAATTTGAAGTCGAGAATAAGAAGCTAGATGGGTTAAGATTTAGTGGTGATTGGAAGAAAGGAAAAAGGCAGGCAAAAGACAGTTCAGAATTCTGGAATTTGGCTACTGATCAGCCCTGATCGATCATCAGTCCGATCAGGGAGGACCAGTCCGATCACCAGACCGATCAGGCAATGTCTGATCGGTCTCTGGACCGATCAAAGAAGCTGGCACAGTACAGAGCACTGATTTCAGTATTGAACCTCATCCAAATCAGCTCACACTCACTCCACTTGGCTCAAAATTCATAAGAGGCTACCACAAAAGGGCAAAGAGCATTAGGAATAATTTTGAGTATCCAAGTCTTCTATTTTTCCTTACTTTTCCATATTTCTTCATGCTATATTTCTTCACCCTATTTCTTTTCTTAGCATATCATATTTCTCTATTTTCTTTACCATTAGTCTTTGGTATCAAAATTCATGGAACTTCTCTTTCATTCTATTCAGTTCATATTTCTTTAATGTGTTCTAATAAACATTTGTAGATGTGGATCCAAGTCAAGAATGAAGGTGGAGAGTAGATAATGAGCAAGCTTATGGTAGTTTAAGAAACATGTTATGTTTGAGTGAACTCCACTTTCATTGAAATGAAGAACATAGGAAGAGAGCCACTAAAAATGCCTTTGTAAGGTTTTGTGTGTTGAGTTCACCTCTATGAGTCATGAAAGAGGAAGTATGCTAAGTTATTGATTTAAGGACAAGAAACTAGTCTATTGAGCTTAGAATTTTGAGAATTGACAACCCTAGGTAATTTCTTTTCAATTGCTTCTTACAATGATTGAGAATAGTCTAAGGGGAATACATCATAGTTTCTTAATAGCTTGTGCAAAACGCCCAAGAATAAGTGTGGGGGAGTTGATAACATTCATTTTGTTGATTAAATTAGGCCCTCAAATCCATGTTTTGATTCACTATTATATGCTTAAATTTGCATTTGTATTAGGTTTCATGGATTGTCGCCATTTTAGCTTAAGATTCAATTCTTTCTATATTTAAGATGTTTTGGCACTTAAATTTAATATTATTTTGTAGGTTTCAAATAAGCATGGACCTGGATCATATTGGGTCAATCTTGGATCAGAATTGGATCCGGATCAAAGGGATCAAGCATCGGATTAACATGGGTCGTCCATTCAAGAGAACGGTTAGATATAAGTCATCCGCCAACTTCTTGACGATCCAAGCTCAAGATAGACTTAATCAAGTTCATGGATCAAGATCTGGAAGTTTGGGCCAGATCAGAGTTAATTCAACCGTTGGATCAAGCAATAGAGGATCTAGTCTGTCCAATCTAAAGAAGAGAAGATCTGAGTGATCCGAGCTAAGGACAAGTAGATCAGAGCCCTTGATCAAGATCTGGGAAGTTTGGGTTCGATCTGATTTGATTAGACCGTTGAATTGGATCAGAACAATCATAGTCGTTCATGTTTTCAATTTGAAATTTAAATCAAAATTTTCTCCGCATCGGGCTGGTCATCGCCAGATCGCGTCTCCTGCTTCGTTTCAGTTCTTCTTCGTTTTCCAATTCCGATCGGAGGCGACCACCAGATTAAGTTCATCTTCGGATCTCAATCATCAAGCTCTGTTTTCGGGAGAGGATCGCATTCCATCCGAATCTGAAAGCTCCAACGAGGGTTTCTCCGTGCGCTGGCTTCATCCGACCAATCCTCACTAGATTTCACTTCTCCATCAATCGGGTCAAGTCAGAGGGGTTCTCTGAGCTGGATTCGAGGTTTCCTGCGCTACTACTCGCCATCCGAATCATCGCATAAGGAAGGATCAGAAGGAGTTCAGATTACACTTCAAGCTACACAATTAAATCTCTGCAGCTGAGTTCTAGTCGATTCTCGAGCAAAGGGGTTCTGAGCTCGATCTTTGTGTGACGGCAAGGAGAAATCTCGGTGAAGAACTCGAACTGGTGTCCTTAGATTGTAGATTCGTTTCTGTGTTCAATTCTGCAACATTTCAGTAGTTTTTCAGTCTGCGTTTCAATTACTGATCGGTCCTTCGACCGATCTAGACAACACCTGATCTGTCATCAGTCCGATCAGGCTTGTATCTGATCGGTAGCCGACCGATCAGGAAATTTCCTGGCACAATTTACCCTATTTTAATTTTCAGCTTGCTCAAATTTTCATTTCCGAATTTAGATACAATGTTAGTGAATCTCTACAATTGATATCAGTTCTATATTTTAATTTTGCAACTTTAAATTATTATGTTAAATTTTCCTAGTGGTTAAGTTTCATTCTTGCAATTCCTAGCTTAACTCTACTTAGTTGAGTTAATTCCATTTCAAACTTACTTCCATTCTTATTTGCAAAACAAATCCCCCATTTTATCTAGAAAACCCGAATCATTTTACGACAAATCATTTTCAAGCTTAATTCAAACACTCACATCTAGTTCTTGGGGAAAAAAATACGACCTGAAGCCCCTATTCTACATTTCTATTTTGCTCGCAAGGGTTTTCAGCTTTATAAATTTCTAAATTTGAGTGTTCATCGTGATACATTGCTTTTGGGCATAGTATTGGGCACCACCAAGGTCTCAAAAACATATTGTTCTTGCTTCAAAAAAAATAATAGGATAAAAGCCTTGCTTCTAACAACCAAAGAATAGCTGAGCTATGTACTAGTCATGCATGCTTCTAACAATCAAGAAAATCTAGTAGCAAAACTGCAGCTAGCAGCAAGGCAATCTAACTCTCACAAAAATTTATAGCCTAGCATGCGAAACAGAACAAGGCTAACTCATGTCAGGTGCAAACAAAGACAGACAAATATTATATTAGGACATTAGCACAATGACAAAATCTAGTAATGTACTAATCATGATTCACCCGCCAACTGATAATTCCCAAAGCTTGTTTTCTAATGTTACAACGCCACAATGTCACATTACTCAGAATGGCAACGGAATGAATGATTCAAATGGATTGGCGTTCCATTCCGGTGGCGGGTATTTTACATGAACACTTATGTACAAGTCAAGCTTAAGCAGCAAAATCAGGGTGGATGCTAATCTATCTGAGTAGATGTTTTACATGTAAAATGTTGTCCCCGCAATCACAGTATCTAAACCACAAATCCTTAATTATACCACCACCCTATTTTTTCAGTCAAATCAAAGTAAAGTGGTCTATTCATGGTCAGCTCAACTGAATATCCTCATCAAGGGCCCCAATATAAGTAAGGTCTGTTCTCTGTACCCTTACAGAACCTTTGAGCCAGCAGCAAGCCTTGAGATTGCTATGATCTCCACTAGCATTAGCTGCGTAAGTATTGCTGCTACCGATCAAGACTGAAGCACAACTTGTGCCATCTTCAAGTAGAGTCCAGGGATCAATATCCATTTCCATTTCTTGCAAGGCTGAATTCTTGTTTCTGCTAGAGAAATTATTAGAGATACGAGCCGGAAAACCTCGTTGGTAAAGACCAGAATTTGGTGTGCTTGGACTAAGGGATGTGACTGCAGCCGGAGACAAAATTGGAAGATGGCAAGGAATCGACAAAGGAAGAGATGGTGCTAGTATTGGCATGGCTGATTGAATACGACGTCTAATTGCTGCTGGCATCTCCAAACGATCTAGCTCATTCTGCAACAGTCGGAGTATGATATTATCAGGAATGACTAAATAATACCCCACAACCAGTAAGACATAACTTCCAATTGTAAATGAACATTTGTACATTTAATTAGAAACTAGCAAAACATTCTGATAGAGCACCATACACTACACAAACAAAAGGGATTTTATTTCTATAGGAAGAACAGGACAAGAGAACTAAGAAATAATAGCCAATTAAACAAAAGAGTTGCAGTGTCTAGATGAAAACAGCAACACCGCGAAAACTGTAAACAGCAACTGACGTAGAAATTTGCCGCACAACTATTAGTATGGTACATGAAGCAAAGACAACAAAACACATACACATTCATTCCCATCATTCCCATTAACACAAGCATGCCTATTCCAACTCTGATATAAAAGAAAGACCTTGGAAGATCATGGACTAGAAATTCACAAATCTAGAGCTGGAACAGAAACAACTCTTTATTTTCTGGCTTCATAATCGCAAACACTACCAAAGATATCATTACAAATTAGTAACATTAGAAATCTAGATTTTAATTTTCAACTATGTGCTTCATTGCTGAATAGCAAATGCCTAATCTCAGGTAGTTGATTAAATGACTTATTTTCTATTATATCGCTTAATGGCTAGAAAGCCATACCTCTATATAATAAATAACTAGAGGAAAATATTGTGTTCTTAACCAGATTAGAGAAGAGTATAACACACCTGCATGAAAGAATCACAGAGGATGTGATTGATTGAGGCAACATCCAGGTGAAGCAAGCAGAAAAGGAGAAAAGGTGTTAGTGGTAAAAAATTGGAGATGGTGGAGGTCTAGGATGAACGAGAAACCAATCCCGAAAGTGACAGAGTCTAGCAAGAATAGATGTAGGTGCATGGATGAGAACAGATTGTGATAACAGAATAATGAATCTAGAAAAGTAGCAAGGCATACTAAGCAGGATGAAGGCAAATATTATGAAGAGGGCGGCATGCTGAAATGAGACCCTGTGACATCATAAGATATTGCAAGCATGTAAACCCGACTACCAACATTGTGGGTATAGCAGTTCCAACAAAGGTTTCGTAGTAGGAATGGGAAGCCTGAGTCTCAATGAAGATGGAGATGGGTAGGATTACAGGACCAGTAGAAAAGAAATGAGGAAGAACATAGTCCTGAGGATTACTGAACCATGTAGATAGGTTGGTAAAAGCAGTACTTTTCTTCATGGACCATAAATCCTTTTGCAAGCATTGCCTAAGATACGAGTATTGTTATATTAGTATATTGGATAATCAAATTGAGTTGTTATATTTTATATATTAGAAGTATTTTGGATAACCGAATTAAATTACAGGCTTTGTAAACAGGCCGCGGGCCAGGCCAGGCTATTGAACAAGCCAGGCTTAGGCCAAGAATAAAGCCTATAACAGGCCACAGGCCAGGCTCAGGCCAGTTTGTTATTATACAGGTCTGGCCTATTAAGGTAAAAGTCTGGCTGGCTTGGCCTGTTTCCATCCCTAGTGGACAGTGAAGGATGCGATCTCAATAATGTTGTAGTGGCGAAAGAAACTATAAACTTAATTAGCATATATGCATTTCAAGTAGGATTAGATAAAATACCAAATCAAGATTTTAGACGACCAAGATGAAGCATTACAAAACATTCCGCCAAATGAAATAAATTTAATAGGAAACGCTCTAATTATGCATATCAGAGGGAAAAATGAGGTGGATTATGGATTTGAAACAAAGAATGAATAAGGAAAAACTAAATTAAATTTTGCAATAAGATATGATCTTATACGTTTTTTTAAGAAAAAAAAGAGCATTTGGTCACGTTTAAAAATGGGAATAATAAATCCCAAATTAACTTTTTTATAGTTAGGAAAAGGCATAAAAAGATTTATAAAGATTGCAAGATCATTCCTAGAAAAAAATTAACTACCCAACATAAGTTAGAAGTATTGGATATACGTCTCAATCATAGTATCAATAGAAAGATAATATACACGACTCCTAAAAGTTAAAAGATAGAAAACAAAAATATTTAAAGAGAAGATAAGAATACAAGCATTAGGTAAAATATACTGTGACTCTAATACATGGGATGAAATGATATTAAAATTGAAAATAATAATCAAGAGTATACTTTGTGAGTCAAAGAGCATGCGCCACCAAATAAGGAATCTTAGTGGTATAATGATAAAGTACAGAAGAAAGTAAAGAAAAACAAACCTATAAGAAATTATATATATAAGAACGAGGAAAACATAAAAAAACAATAATCAAAAATAGGCTAAAAAAGCTGCGAATGAAGCAAAAAAAAAAATTTAAATGATTAAATCGAAAATTAGATAAAAAGAAGGGAAAAGAGGTATTTATAAAATATTAAATGAGAGAGAAGATGATGAGATCTTAGCCTAATAAGATGTATTAAAGATAAATGCAATAACGTACCAGTGAATTATAGAGAAATAAAAGAGCAGTAGAAGAGATATTTTCATCAAGTTTTTAATGAAAATTTAGATGGCCAACTTAACTTAGATAATTTAAGTAGGTGAAAAGTATAGAAATTTAAATTTTTATCATAGAATTCAAACTTTAGAAGTAAAACAAATTTTAAATGAGATGCAACAGATGATATTCTGATAAAAGTATAAAGCACCTAAGGAAACAAGATATTGAATGGCTTACAAAAATATTTAACATGATATTGAAAACAAAAAAAAATATTTGATCAATAAAGAGTAAATACTCTAATTCACTTATATAAGAACGAGGGAAACATAAAATTGTGACAACTATAGAATATTAAACTAATAAATCATACCATGAAAATTTTAAAAAAAGTAATAGAAAAAAGGATTAAGAATACAACGATGACCGAAAATCAATTTAGATTCATATCTAGAAGGTCGACAATAGAAGTTATGCATCTTCTCAAACAACTAATTGAAAAATATCGAGAGCAAAAGCAAGATCTACAAATGGTATTCATTGAACTAACGCATTTCTAATAAAGATAATGTTAGATCAAGGATTAGCTCTAAGTTCCTATCATTTTACACTAATCATGATGAACTCACTTACACATTCAAGGCACAGTGCTGTAGTGCATGTTTTGGTAGATGAGATACGTGAAGGAGTAAATGCTAAATTAAAATATTACAAGAAACACTAGAAGTAAAAGATTTTAAACTTAGTAGAGTAAAGATAATATATGATATTTAAATTTAGCAATATTAGACGTAATGAGATAATTGTTAAGATAAAAAATGACAAATTATCTGAAACTGAGAGCTTTATGTATTTAGGATCATTTTTGCAAAACGATCAAGAGATTGAAAGAGATGTCTTACATAGAATAAAAGTGGAATGGTTGAAATGGACGAGAGCATCGGATATTTTATATAATCGTAAAGTACCTCTAAAATTTAAAGGAAAGTTCTATAAAATGGCGATTAGACTGCTATGTTATATGACACTGAATGTTGGGTCATGACTCAAGTACATAAGTAGAAGATAGGAGTTGCAGAGATAAGAATGTTAAAGTGGATGAGTAGACATAAGAGGGTTAGCAGAATAAGAAATGAAAACATTAGAAAGAAAGTCGGACTATATTTGTATAGTCTGAGAGACATCACATTATCATACTTCTAGCTCAGTAGGACTGCATACTATATAAGTTTACAGAAAGATTTGTTAGTTCTAACAAACAAAACTTCTTTATTTTTTCTTAACAATATAGAGTCATCTAATTGCCACTCAATACAGGTGGATCATATACTAGATACTGCTTTGTCCAAGCCTTATTAAGATCTTATGAGAATCAAGTACTCTCTGTTAATGCAATGGAGGAGATTCTGGGTGCAAAGCTTGACTTAAGAGGGAGGCTGTTGATGAAATCAAATCAAACTTGACTTGGGTCAAATTTTAATGTGGTTGGCTAAATCAGAGACATAATATTTAAGTAAGACAAAACTGACTTGATTAGGCAATAACCGATTTGTTGGACATCATAGTTGACTAACGACGCAGTCGGCAGATAGAACCACTCGAAATCCAAAAGAATAGATCACTAGTCGATCTGGACCAGTCGGCTAATAACATAGTATATATAATTGACTAATGACACAGTCAACAAGAAAACCAATCGAGATCCATGTAAATGATTTGATCATGATGAAACGATCCAATGGACCATGTCAAAGTTTGATCAAGAATAGACGATTGGAATGCAGTTGAGTCAAATAAAGTAGGAACAATGATTGACGACAGAGATTGAGCCAAATGAATAGAGTAAGGATTGAGCAATAATCACTACAAGTAGAGTTCCAAGAATAGTGAACCAAGCAACTGTTAAGACCAAATCAGTTAACTGTGGTGATCATTATCACGCTATAAATATCAAGCAAAGGTACTTCAGACAACTTCTCATGTACACTACATTCAAGTTATAGGTTATATTATTCTTCATTTTCTCTTGTATTATAAGGTTTCTCCACCTTTGGAGAGGAGAAAGTTTTTCCTTTAGTGAATACGAGTGACTTGCCTAATAAGTCAAAGTCGTGGAAGCGGAGTTTGGGGGCTAATGAACGACATAAAATTCTCTTGTTATCATTATTTTACTTTTTTGTTGCCTATATCTTTAATCAACAAACATTGTGATTAAGACTTAGCATCTGCAAGAGCAATTTCAAAAAAAAAAAAGTTTTAAATTTTAGGAATCGTCTATTCAACCACCCTTCTAGACATTACACAATCTCAGCGCTCTCTGTATCAACTTCAATATCATTTTCAAAAGACAATTAAAGAAACTCTACCATTGTACGGCATAGACGGACAACTTATCAAAACTTGTCTATAGCTTCAAAGGTTTAAAAGCTCTTCTAAGGATCTTATTGTTAAGTTCGATTTCACATATAGAGGGGATGGATAGGAGCGGAAAATTGTTAATAAAGATGAGTTAGAAAGGTAGCAAAAATAAGATAACCTTCAACATGAGGTTGATTGTATGAGTCGCACAAGAGGTTCAAAAATTTTGAAGTTATATAACCTTCAACAATTTCGCCGATGTCATATTGTTTGTCGCATTGTCTGTCACTACTTGAACAACATATTGATAGTCATTTTTAGTGATGTATTTTTCTACAAACTCAAAAATGTAAGTCATGCCTCCATGGATTCTTCAATAGAACTAACGACTGAAGTGTCTAGTTTGCAATTAACACATAAATTCATAATGCTTCTTCTCTTGCGACGGTCATAATTGAACATTCATTTTTCATCCACTCTTCATAATTTTTTAGAAATAATTTGGTCCTCTCGACTTCTTGCTTCAAAAGTGGCTCTTTTAGAAGATATTGACTTGAAGATTTGTACCCAGGGCAAATAAGTCAACCGCTTCTACAAATTGTCTAAAATTTTGATTGTCAATTACATGGAAAGGAATCTTACCACATAAATCAATCTTGCAAAGTACTAATGCACATCATCTATAAACTTTAACTTCAATGCATTATTTATGTTTTGTTGTCTTGCCTTTGTTGAATCAATTGTGGATGTCCACTTATCAATAGGCCTGAGGTGCTTTGACGTTTTTTTAGAAGAATCTCCCTCCACTTGAATCATCCTTTATATCAACACCTATTATCGACTTCACCCTCTCTTCTTTTAGTTCTTCCACCCTTGATCACTTTTTATTCTTGTTATTTTCAAGATAAACTCTCACTTCTTTTTTTTCTTCATAGGATGCTTTATGAGATGCTTCATGCCTCTTACACATTTTTATATGATCCAATCTCTTTTTTCATTGCAATACAACACCCCATAATCCCAAACAATATTACTAGACTTTCGCTTCAATCCGACCAACAATATTCCAAAAAATAAAAAATATTAAAGTTCAGTAGTTATGGAACCTTGTACAATTCTGAGGTAAAACCATTAAAAAAATCACTTGATGTTTTTTTCTTTGACTAAGTTCAATCAAATAAAATGCCTAATTAGTTGACTACTCCCAAGAACAATACACAGTTAACTTATTTTATCTCAATCGACTAACTAAATTTGTAGCCAACCTACACAATTTATTAAATATTGTACAAAAGTTGGAAAACCATAAAAATTTACAAAGACAGGTAATGTTGTAAAATATATAAGGGAAAACTGATTTTTTGCATAAAAGCTTTATAGTTTTTCGAAATGATAATCCATTAAAAAAATGCTTTAAAACTTATTATCTCCACTTTCATATCAAGTACAACTTCTTTATTGTCTTATAAATTTTTAACACACTGATGTTTAAATTTGAAAAATTCATTGGATAATTACCTTAAACAATCCATCACTTCTAAAATATTTGAAAACTAATATATGTATCAAGTTCCAATTTCAGAGTTTAAACATGCATTCTAAAGAATAGGTAAAAAAACAATCATTTTTCAACTGTCTTAACGTGTCAACTAAAGTTAACCATTTATTTTAAAATCACACTTTTGGAATCCAAAAGTTATTGGTCCTAACTGGGTTTAGTGTAAGTATTCACTAAAAATAACTTCCCTAAATAACTTAGTTTAAAGGGTTCATGTGACTTTGCATTGTATTTAAATGAACCCTATTATAGGATGGTATATTGACCTTAAGCATGGATTTGTAACCAAGATCGATTGTCATATATGGTCTTTTGACTTTCCAAAATTAAATTCAATGTTTTAGACTCATTTGTAAATTATTTTAGGGTCTTCCATGTTACTAAGTTTTGATCTTAAATTTAATTTTCTAAATGATTCGCTTGAGTTTCATACAAAGTATTTGCCTTTGTTTGACGTTGGTTGGTAACCTAACATAACACCCTTTATCTGGGTTTGAGACCAACCATAACTTGATGATCGAAAATTAATTTGAATTTATGCTCGACATTTCTCAGACAACTAATGAAACTATAGAAAAAGAAGCAAGATGTAGACATGATATTCATTAACTTACAAAAAGTTTAAAGTCTTGAGGGAAATGTGGAGAATCTAGAAAAGAAAGAAGTTAACGAGCATATATTAAAATAATCAAGGATACAAGAGAATGTAATGACAATAGTGAAGATTTTGGATAGATTAACTAAAGTTTTTCCTATAAAAACAGGGATTACATTAAGAATTAGCTCTAATTTATACATTTTTATACTAGTCATAGAGCAACTCACTAAATACATCTGAGACACCCTATCATGGTGCATATTGTTTGCAGATAAAAACGTGTGAAGTTATAAAGGCTAAGTTTAAATCTTGGCGGGAAAATCTAGAAATAAAAGGTTTTAGACTTAATAGAGTAAAATAAAAACAATATATAGAATTTAAGTTTAGTAGATATTAGATGTAAAGGCAATTGTTAAGCTAAGAGATGACGAGTTACTTGTAAATAAGTGCTCTAAGTATCTAGAATCATTTTTGTAAAAAGGATAGAGAGGTTGATAAAGATGTTTTACATAAGATATAAGTGGGATGATTAAAATGGAGGGCATTAAGTGTTCTTTGAGATCATAAGATACTTCTAAAGACTTATAGGAAAGTTTTACAAAATGACGATTAGACCTATTATGTTATACAGAGTTGGATGTTGAACTATGAATCGACCACACAAGCAAATATCTCGTACGAGGATGAACAAAATAAAAAACAAAACATTAAAGAGAAAGTTAGGATTGCACATATTGAGAAAAAATTTTAAAATGTATTTTAAATAACATGGACATGTACTTAGACGTCCAATAAATGTCCTAGTTAGGCGATGTGAAACTATGAAAAATATACACATTATTAGAAAATGGAGACCAAAGAAGACTTGTTTAGCAATGATGAAATAAGATAAAATTCATTTAAATATATATGATATAGTAGGGGCGAGCCTAATAGCGTAGGAGATCCATTTAGTAGATCCCACTTAGCAAGACAAAGGCTTGATTATTGTTATTAGTTCGCATGAGTTTATCTATGAGTTTATAAGATTTCTTGGTTTCATTAAAAGAGCTATGTTGTGATTTAAAACTAAGATTTAAAATTATCACCTTATTCCTTACATTTGATTTACTTCCTTCTCAAGTGGACACTAAATATGATAATGGTCTTCTTACATGTGTAAGCATATCACGTGGTCTTGACTTTATTACATGAGTGGCTTTCTTGGTTTGTCTTTGATCATTTATTTCTTTATCCGAGGACACTTACTATTATAATTTTCATTTTCTAGCATCGAAAACATATTATGTGATTTTTAAATTGACTTAATTTCCATTCTCCAGGAACTTCCATTCTCGAGGACCTTCCATTATCGAGGCCTCGGGACTTGAAGGAACGATCATGTTTTCTTTTTCACAAATATCGAGTGAGATTGAGAGTTCATTATTTATGATTTTGAATATCGCAGATGTTACTATTTGTGCAATCGTGCCCTGAGTAATCATGTTTGACTTTAGGTTTTAATGTTTATGCAAAGGGTTTTAATTAGTCATTGAATTTTGATTTGGTAAGTAGGTTTGAGTGTGCAAGGACTTGTAGAATGAACATAGCATGGAAAGCTCATGCTTGACAAGCTCGAGTGATGATTTAGATAATGACTTGGCACGGCCAAGGTGACATGCTCAGTGGCTTAGAGATCCTTGGAGATAAGAGAAGGTTGGAGGATGACTTGACACGCCAAGTTGTTAACTCGGTGGCTCAAAGTCCATAGACATTAGAGGGTCACAGGACAAGAAGCGTCAAGGGCAGCGTTGCCGACAAATGGTGGAGGTGCACTATATACATTAAGTGTAAAAGATGGCACACAGAATGTGCCAAGGCCGTGATGCATCAAAGGAACAAGTAACCTAATGGGAGACAACTGTGGGGCTTAGGTGAACTGAGAATTAAGAGACATGTATACATGGGCGAGAGTATAATTTCAACTTTCAGACTTGATCATTAGAATGGTGGTAGCCACTAAAGGGTGATTTCAGTCAACTAGTAGTAGAGTCAATCAACTAGTCAACTTGAGAGCATCGACCAACAAATAGAATGTCCGAATGTTTGCTAGGATCAGTCGGCAATTGAGTTAATCTAATCAATCGAATGAGTACTAAGTCGATTAAGAATTCAACTCAAGCTAGGTAGCTAAGAAACATAATGTTTTGGTTCATAGCTGTCAATTGAGCAATATCCTATGATAAAGTGGATGAATGCTACAACAGGAAAGCAAGGAATCGTTCAGTTGACAAAGCTACGGTGCAATGATCGATGGCCTAAGCCTACTGTGGAGGTAGTCGACTAATGGGCGGCTCCAATCAACTAATTTGTGATAGCTCAACTTATAACAAATGAAGAATAAATAAAGTAGTATTCAAAGGAAAAGGGTGGGGGGGGGTCTCAGTGGAGGCTTGAAGGGTGGCAAAATAGTGCGTTAA
The DNA here is from genome assembly GCA_024364735.1 of Boesenbergia rotunda. Taxonomy (NCBI): domain Eukaryota; kingdom Viridiplantae; phylum Streptophyta; class Magnoliopsida; order Zingiberales; family Zingiberaceae; genus Boesenbergia; species Boesenbergia rotunda. The sequence goes on from JAGFNQ010006397.1 coordinate 56,546, forward strand.
ATTCTATTATAAATCTCTTTTATTTTCGTAAGTCTTTCCTCTTTGTATTCTTGTAATCGTGCATGGTGTAAGTGGTTTCTCGTTTACTGAGAAATAGTAGCTTTCTAGAAGTAATCCACTAGTGGATCACTCTAGCATTTGGGCCTGCCAAACCACGTAATTAGCTTGTATTAGAAATTGATAAGCTTGTTTGTATATTTAATTTATTTCCACTACACTAACTTATGTGACCTTACTAAAGACGGTAGCAACGATAGCTAGAATTGTAATTGCAAACATAATAGTTATTCAATCCCCCCCACCCCACCCCACCCCACCCCCACCCCCCACGCCAAAAAGCATCTGACCATCTCAATTTATCGAGCCCGTAGGTGATTCAGCCATTCCATCTCAACTTTGTCAGATCAAGAGGTCCTTCCAACTTTCTAGTTGTAGCATCAGGAGATGAATTCTTCAACAGTCAAGTGGCCACAAATCAATCAACTAGCTAGTAAACTCAGCCATAAACAAAAATATTCTGCTCGTTGGATAACCTAAATTAACTATTTAGTCGACTCAATTCTCCAAATGACTAAACTCCAATAGACTGAAACTCTTAACTACCATCATTCTAAAAATTGATTCTCATTTCGCGTAAATTGAATACTACCCTCTCCTAAGAATACAAATCTCTCAACTCTCACACTCATAAACAAAGTTTATCCTTTATGGCTTCACTTCACCACTACAGTTGTCTCATATCAAGTTAATTGTCCCTTCGATGCACCGAGCTTTTGGTCTGCTCCGTGTGCCACCGTTCATGCTTCACCTAAATAGTTTGCCTCCTCCTACTATCATCTCGATGCTTCATGTCTTACAATCCCTTAAATATCTCATACTACTCTCTAAATTACATTGGCCCTAGACCCACCGAATCCCCAACTTGGTGCACCAAGTCATGTTCTATGAGTCGAACTAACAAAACCTCAATACTTCTCATCCTGAGGTCCTTCGATTGCCTCATACAATCTTCTTTGATCTCTAATAACCTCCAACCCACTAGACGTCTTTCCTCGGCCATGCAAGTCATCATCAACACTCGACCTCCACAAGCTCCATGTCTCCTATCAAGTTCTAGCACAACATAAGCACATATATCAATCACAATGTAAGGCATAACTTAAATGCTTTACACAAATATGATAACTCAAGGTCGAACCCGACCACTTAGGGCACAATTGCACCAACATCCAGCACAACATTTTGTTTGATAAAATATCAATTAATATTGTGTTACATTTTTATTTGTCTAAATTTTCAGATTTGTTCTTCAATTCACTTCTTTTTGAAACCTCTCCCCTCTTTATTTTTTAGTGTTTTGAATCTTTTCTAATAATTATGAACATTTGAAGTTTATCTTGATGTAATACTCCATCCTCATCTTCCACTTGTCAAATGAAAATTGTAGATAGCTAAATGTCCATATTAGGATACCGCTTATGAGGACCAATAACACACAACTACACAACTAAAGGGGGTGAATAGTAGCAAAAATGTGTGAAGACAACTGACCTTGAATGAAAAGCTTTAGTAAATTAATAAGATATGCAATGAAAATAAGATACAAGAAAAAACAAACAATGTTAACAAGAGTTCATTTAACGTGTTTTAGAATCTCCAAGTACCTAATCTACAACCCATAGACTTGTAAGGTGAATCAACTCAGAAAGGTCCATTATATTTTCTCATTACCTAAGAGAAACCTCTTACAAAAAACCTTTTTCAATGATAATAATAACAAAATTTAAAAAAACCTAATATAGAAAAGGACAAGTGAATTTAGAGGTACACACATTAATCTCTAAAATAAAATACTATAAAAAATAAAATAAGATCAAGATGTAATGGTTGTTTTTTTGTTGCAGCAAGGGTTGAAGATTGAGCTCTTCTTGCCCCTTTTTTATAGTCTTTGAGATAACATTAGATAGCCTTCACCAAGCTATTCTGTTTAAATTCAAATCAATCGACTGAAATATTGATCATAGCTTTTGTTTTTGGTCGAATCATCAACAATCCAATCAATTGGAATTCATTCCAAGCAGGTCAAATTTGGTTAGTCAACCTAACTAGAATGCATTCCATGTCTTCCTCTGCTAAGATGCATCACTTCAAAGCCTTCCTTATTTACCTTAAGTCTCCCTTTCACTTCCGAGTGTTCCTCATCTAACAAAAAGCCTTGCATCTAAGTCTTCCTCGTCTAGTAAGAAGGCTTACTTTTGGGTCTTCCTAATGTGACGAGAAGTCTCACTTATGGTTCTTTCTTATCGATGTCTGCCTATTTGCCTTACTTTTGATCCCTATTTGCCTTGCATCTAAGTCTTCCTCATCTAGTAAGAAGGCTTACTTTTGGGTCTTCCTAATGTGACGAGAAGTCTCACTAATGGATCTTTCTTATCGATGTCTGCCTCACTTGAGCATCCCTGTTTACCTAGATCTTAATGAATTTCCTGTAGTAGACTCATAATCAAAAAAGTTTTTGTGATTGTTCCAGAAAAAATGAAACAAACGATAGGGTAGAACTAGGGCAGTTATTGTATAAGGTCTACCCAATGCTAGATGCAGAGGCGCATAATAGATCAATATGAACATCAAGAGCTGTCCCATAATAAAACCAATTGTTGCTGCTACCTCCTCCTCAGTTCCTCCTTCCATAGCCCGAGCTCGAAGAAGGAAGAGATAAGAGACTTCTCGGCCAACATCTATTGCAGTTCACAGTCTCTTAAGTATTAGATCAACCTTGGCTTAGTTTGTCTTCACCATTTGCCGAATCTTGTTAAATTTCTTCATCTGCCAAGTAGGTCAGGTAGATTTCTCCAACTCACCTATCAAGTGATATTTCTACAGTTGCACACTTGATTAACAAACACAACATTAAATTAACTTAAACGCTTTACTAAACATATCAAAATCATTCAGTTGAATTCAATTACTTAAGGCATGATTGCACCAACTCTTGTCATGAGGACAAGTCGCCAATGATCCCTATGCATTTTTATCATGCTCTCATTGTGACTAGGGCATACCTGAGCCTATCTTGGTGCAACATATTAAAGTGTGTCCAGGGGTGCTCAAGATGTTAGGTTGTAACGGTTAATTCAACAGTGTATTGTTTATCGCCCTATAAGTGCTCCGATTCTAGCTAATTAGGCATATTCCAATCTTGGTGTAGCATAGTAAAGTGTGTTTAGGAAAGCTTAAGGTATTGGTTAGCAAGGGTAGAGTATGCGCAATAAATCAATCTATGAAGGCAATGTCCAAGTACAAGGCTCAAGCTCTTAATGTGTCAAGGGCCATGATTATGATATGATTTTGGTACTCCACTGTTGGTGTTTTTTCAGCAAGGATAGTGGTAGAGGTTCTCACTGAACTTAGGAACTCATATCCAACTTGTTTTCAACAATTCAATACAAAGGCGCGATGAAGGTCAAGGCATATGTCACAGCCCATGCCCAAGATGTTCTATATACATTATTAGTTTGTATTTGCACTGAAACACACTTGGCTGACCACCAAACATGACTCTGTGGAAGCCTCCTTGCTCCATTAAGATCCATTTTGTCAACAAAGGGCCTGCTAGTGCTAATTGATGAAGGGTTTAAGCGATCTGATGAAGGGTTTAGGTTGCATAGATTAAATGCCTTTGTGGCCGATGGAAAGTTAAAATTAAGCGATGCAAAACTGCAAAAGTTAAGATAAACTTGTAAAGGGTGTTGAGTAGCCCCAAGAATGTGCATACAAGGCCACACTTTGATAAATAAAATTAAAAGTTGAAATAGTTGTGTATGAGTGTACATATCAAAAGCTTAATCCTGTAAAGGGTTGGAGGTTGTTAGATGATAATTTTATTGATTCTTCTTTATTGCAATAAGTTTTAGTTTAATAACTTAATATTATTTGATATTTATAGAATATTATTTCATTAAATGATAACAACAATAATATGATTAACCTAACAATAACAATAAATAAATGAAACCATAGATAATGACTAATAAAATCAATTAATTCTATTATTCATAATTCATGCAGTATATTGAACTTCGTCATTTTTCTATATCAAATTATTTAATTTCCCAAATATTTGAATTCACCAATCCTACCTGTCAAATGAGCTCTCCTATCAAAGAGCTCTCTCACATCCCTTTTCTTCCCTTATACCTTTCCTCGAGGTTCATCAAACCTCATAAAATATTACATTTGAAAACAAAAAAATTATACTTCCTAAGTTCCTGTGTTAATATGGACTTCATCAGTGTGCATGATTGTGTCAATTTGCAATATTTAATTTGATAAATGTATCTTGCCAAAACCATTAATCAGGGAGACGCAAGAAAAATACAATTATATATGAAAAGATTAAATCACAAAACTACAATTATATCAATAGATATTAAATAAGAAAACTACAATTATAAATGTCAATAGAGAATTAATCAGGGAGACGCAAGAAAAATACAATTATATAGGAAATGATTAAATCACAAAACTACAATTATATCAATAGCTATTAAATAAGAAAACTACAATTATAAATGTCAATAGAGAAATCTGATTAGATGAATACTTAGCACGTCAAAGATTATAAATGCTCATCATAATAGTTGAAAACCATAAGTCTCTAGAAGAAAATTTCTAATGATTAGCGAACATTTTTCAAATAATTGCAGAAACATAGGACTAACCTGCAAATTCTCTGTAGCCTCGCGATCAAATGGAGAAACATTCCGAGTAGGTTTCACAGACGACTTAGAGGCAGACTTAGGCTTCAGCCAACTTGGCTTGAAACTGCTCAGCAAACCATGCAGAATGGCCAAAAGTACATCAAAAAGACTGTCACTGGCATGGTCTAGAAAGGAAAGGTCACTGGCAGACTCTAAGTCTCTCTTTGGAGAACCATAAGGTATAGTCAAAAGACAAAGATCTGCATCTTCATAGACCAAGCGTGTTCCAAGCAACCGAAGTATAATAGGAGCGAGAATCTGCCTCATGTTCCTACATGTTACAAAGGATTTAAGACACCAGTAAACTGTTTAGGAGCATAAGATAAATAGGTACCAGCAAAAGAAAAAACTTCAATAGATTCTTCTATAATGACACAATTGCACAATTTGCTAAAATAGTGCATGCTTTGACTGCATAAAATAAAAATTACATGTGTTTCGATTAATAAAATATGTGGATGTTAGAGTCCAATGTTTAATCACATATTGATTAGTATGCAACAGGTATCATCTAGTTATAGTTGCATATCATTGTGATTGTTTTCTTCTATCAATTAAATATATTTGTATCCCTCTCAATTTGGTGTCGATTAGGTAAAACCACAGTTAAGGGTTTCAATATCCTACAGCTACCATAGCCTCAGTTTAGGGTAAGGAAGAAGATTGACTTGAAGATCAATCAACTCTCCCTTTTGAAGATGGTCGACTCAGTCCAAAATGTCAAGCGTGGAGCATCTCTACAATTGCACAGACATGCACGTTGATTTTAATCAAGCATCTTATAAAGATTATTCTTTTATTTGTGAGAATTTTAAATTTTGTGTAGAGTATGAGGGCAAGGAGTAGAGGTTGAGCATGTTGAAAGCATTGGATTAGGTTGGCACTATTATCCTACCAACTTGTACCATACATGTGTTGAGGGCAATGTGCCTGACCATTAAAATCAGGCATCTAATCAACCCCTCAAACCTAGTTTTTATCTCCAACAACCATTTATTTCAAAGACAGTCATACATCAATAAAAATGAGCAATGTCTGCAACATTCTTGCCTTAGAATGGTGGGCATCAATTTAGAGTAATTGTGTTGGAGTTTCGATATTAGACAAAGTATATAGAAAGTCCAAGCTTAAGAAGTATATACTACTGCTGTCAATGCTGAAATGGGGGAATTGCCTATTTTAACATTCAGATATACAAAGAGAATATCAATGGAATTTTCCTCATTACCTATCCTCATAAATAATTGGAAGCAATCTCAATAGGAATTGCAAGCGCAAGCACAATGAAATTTTCAGAGCAACCATAGAAGGTGGAGCAGAATCAGTTGGCCGCCTACTAAGTACTGGGCTTCCACCACGGATACTTTTACGAGCGCTTCCTTTGCTTGAAGAAGTTTCATGGTTCAGACTAGATTTACAACCAATAGATGTTATTGTGTTGATTTGTTGATCAATAGCTCCCATCTGCTTTATCAACTCATTGGCAAATAAATTGCGCAGCTCACTGGCACTCCTGTCAATGCATGGCAATATTAATTCAGCAAGAGCTTTCTCAATTATATACTGTTTGCCAGAATTCAAAATTTCACTATCCACATTATGAATCACTTTGGAAGCCTTCTTAACATCAGTACTGTCATCCACCACCTCCCCTTCTTCGACGGCAATGTCTTCGAATTTTCCCTTATCACCTCTCCTAGAAATAGTATCAAAAAGAGAATTAGACCATCCCCAAGGTTTCCAAAACCTTGCTTTAGTAGAAAAAGATCTCCTCTGAGCCACATGTATAAGTTGTTGCTTTATTGATTTCCGTCCAAGAAGAACATCAGGACCAGCTAAAATCCATTTCGTATCCATCACCAGTGACTCTTGAATTAATTTCCCAAGCAAGTTAACTACCTCCGAGTACAGAGGAGCTGCTTCAGGTCTCACAAGTATCCTAGTAAGAATAATTTCAGTAAATTTCTTTTCACTTTCAGAAAGCACAAAATTGTCTGCACTAGGAGATAATGACCGTATTGCTTCCACAAAGGACATGTTATGAGTTTCAATTTTTTCAATAAGTGCTTGTTCATTGAGAAGGAGCCTCAACTCTACCCACTGCCAATGGAACTTAGCAGGTTGCAAAGTATCCAAAACATGCATGAGCTGATCCAAAATCTTTGACTCTGTATCAGCATATGATCTGTGTTCCACAGGACCTGAAACCCATGATCCATCTTCAGACGCAATAGTTAATGCAGGTATTTTGCAATCAATTAGTGTATTAAGGAACAGCCTTGCACGAAGAGGAATAAATGTCATTGTTTTCAAATGCTTGTCTGGACTATGCAGCTCAAGCATTGCTGCAAATTCAGAATCACCGGTATCATTGGACAAAAGATCATAAAAGCCTTGAGTATTGCGGAAAAACAAATCTCGAAATGGCTTGTGTCTTACAGCATCAATAATAGCAGTTGAAAAACATAGGTAGAGTTGGTTGTCTTCACGAGATGCAACATTATTGTTGAAAATATATGACTTCCATATGACCATTGCAAAAATAGAATAAGAAGGAGGGAAAACTAAACCAAGTGGAAGTAGGTGTTGCATCCTTGAAAGAGCTAAAACATATGGTTCACCGACCATTTCTGCAATAAGCCCATCAAAAACTGTTTTGCAATTACCGACCAAAAGCCGAAACCAATGCACATAAACCTCAATGGAGAAATCTAGTTTCATCGTGCCAATAGAACGGGAGATACCATTAGAACTGGATCTAGAACTTCGTATGAACTGTAGAACATCCAATCCTTCCTTTAATCTAAAGGCTGTGATCATCCTTTCTAGACTAACAACTCCATGAACAATTAGTCCAATAACAAGAGCAGAAACAGCAGCAGCTTTAGTTGGCCTTCCGACATTGTTTGGATATATCTCATTTGCTTCAGGAGACAACTGAAACTGATTACGATGCGGTTTTCCAGTAGCAAAATTTGCAGAAATAGATGAAGATGCTTCAGCAGCCAAAGCTATTTCAAACATGCGACCCAGACGATCACCAAGAGCTTCTTTCAGCAAGCAGAGAGAAGTTATGTGAATTTGTAAGATGTACCTAACACAATTTAGTTGATTACTGCTTGCCGTGAGATCTGGAAGTTTTGATATAGCTGTTCCAACACTAACAATGATTGCAGAAACAGCAGATGCCACCAAAGAGGGATCAACTTCTGGGTTGATCCCACTATTTTGGCGGATAAAATCAACAAGATTCAAGACAATATCATGAGCTATTTTGTAACTATCATTCCATTTTTCAGTGAGATGGTTTCTGGAATTAGCAAGAGAAGAATATTTTCTGTCCTTTCCATAATTGTAAACAGCTTCATCAACATGTTGTATTAACTCTTTCATGTTTGGGCCAATTCTAGAAATTCTTGTGTTCATCTTTAGACGGATGTGCTCATCATCTGAATCTGTCACCCCAGCCAAGACTCCTGAAGAAAACATAAATTCACCATCTAATGACCTTTCATTATCAAGCTCAGCAAGCAACCTCTGGTCATAAGTGGATCGTAAACTTTTCTCCCACTTTGACAAGGTTGTTGCATCTCTATATTTCTTCAGCAAATTGCGAGCATAAGCAAGAGAAATAGAACCATAAGGCCTTCCATTTGATGATATCATTGCAAAACTTCGACGTATTAAAGCAGTCAAGACATCAGGTAAAAGATCTGCAGTTCGAAGCACACTCTCATACCTGAACAAGTAGTCAATGTCACCAAAAGCAAAATAAAACACAAGTAAGCATACAAACTAAAAAGCAAGCACAATCCATTAATGTACAGAAATCAAATTAGCATTTTAGCAGTATAGAAGTACAATCATAAACCAATGGTCAGCGGACAACAATCTGGTGTTTTCACAATAAACATTGAAAGACAGTAACTCTGGTATAAGCTTGGCCCTCAGGAGTCAGGAGAAAGAAAACTGAACAAAATCATATCACGAGAAGTAGTAATGTGCAAGAATTGTAAAAATAATAGAATCCTAAGTCCAAAAATTTGTTCCCTAACCAAGCAAACAAAAGCAATAATGATTATAACTACTAGAGAAAATCAATCTAAACCCTGGCACCCTCTATTATATGAATCAAATTAAGGATATTTAGATATAGGATCTTGTATATTTACATATTTGACCCTCAACGCACCTCAAACTACCTGTAAGTTTTCAAAAAAACCAATACTCAACTTTGTCATTAATCATTTGAGTCAAACAGACTCAGATACAGAGTAGTTAATAGTTTTGTCTTTTGTCCATTTAACCTGGTCACTAAATTCAAACTTTTATAACATATATGTCAACCTGACCACTAAATTCAAACTTCACTTTATAGGATGTTCACCTAGAAGAATACAATAACCTTCAAGTTTTATCCCACTAGATGGGGTCCGCTATATGGATTCTTCTACGTCATTAGATTCTATCCCCTACTATATCATCATTTATATTTAAATAAATTATCATGTTTTATTGTTGCTAACATCTATTTTGGTCTTCTTCTTTCTCGTTTAATATGCACATTTATCGTAGTTTCATATCTCCTGGATCATTTATTTGTCATGTATCTATGTCATCTTAAATGTGTTCTAGAGTTTTTCCTCAATAAATGTAATCATGACTTTCTCTCTAACATTTTCATTTCTTATCATGTCCATCCTTGTATGTCCACACATCCACGTTAACATCTTCATCTCTGCAACTCTCCTTGTCAACTCATGTGCTAAGTCATAGCCCAACATTCAACTTCATATAACATAACAGGTCTAACCGTCATTTTATAAAACTCTCTTTTAAGTTTTAGAAATATTTTACGATCATAAAGAACACCAGACGTTTTTCTCCATTTCAATCATCCTACTTGTATTTAATGTAAGACATTTCTTTTAATTCCTCCATCCTTTTATAAAAATGATCCTAAATATTTAAAACTCTCAGTTAAAGATAATTTGTCATTTTGAATCTTAACAATTATCTCATTACGTCTAATATTATTAAATTTAAATTTATATATTCTGTCTTTACTCTACTAAGCCTAAAACATTTCACTTCCATTTTCCGACAAATTTCGAGTTTAGCATTTACTCATTCACGTGTCTCAGCTACCAAAACAATATCATCTGCAAACAATAGTACCATATCTTGGATGTGTCTCATCTCCTTCACATGACTCTTCAAGAGACTTGCAATATGTTGTATGACCGTAAGACAACATATAGGTAAAATCAAGCATGAACAAAAGATAACATGCAATTTATAAGATGGCATGTATTGATGGCATCTCAAAACTACGATAGAATCTTGAGAAGGTAATATTTCATGCACTCTTAACAAATATGTTAGTAATGCATCTCTTCACGCAGACAAAACTCTTCAAAAGATGGTTTTGAAAATATGTCATCTAGCCCTAAGACAGCATATGGATAAAATCAAGTACAAACAAAACAAATGGAAAGTAAAACTACAACAGCACTCGGACACACTAATATTTCATGCACCCTTAACTAAATAATTGTCACTTTGCTAATAATTTGTTGAGGTAAACAAGAACAATATAGCTGATGAAAAATACTATGAATAGTGACAAAAGACTAGGCGTCAATTTAAAACATCAACAGGAATATGCCAAAGTTCCACCTAAGTTTACTGAAAATCCAAGGAGTACACCTCTTTCCCAAAATGCCCCATGTCAAACCTACCTCACTTGACTTGTTACCACACAACTAGTATCAACCATATGTGATTCTAGTTAACTGCTAGCCATCAAGGTCTTCAGCCAAAGGTATTTAGCAATCTGATAGGGCTTAAAATTAGGAATCATAACATGAATAGTTTTAGGGATGCAACAATACATATTTGGTATGAATCTGAAGTCTCTGGGCTCATCAAGCACATTTAGCTAAAAGTGTTTGATAACCCTAAAGGACTCAAAATTAGAAGAACAAAAATGAATATGGGTAGATTCAGAGGAGCACTAAGAGTGCAATGGTGCCCATTGGGAACCAATCAAAACCCATTTGGAACCAATCAAAAGCCTCCAAGGTCATCAAGCACATTTAGCCAAAAATTCTTAATGGCCAACAATGGACTGGTATTGAATGTTGCTACTAATTAGAAAATAAATTAATCATTTAATTATTAATTACACTAAATAATTAAATTTATGTAATTTACCAAACATCTCACAATGCTAATATTGTATTAATGCACACTTCAATTAAGTCATTAAATTAGTAAATTAGTACCCTTAATTGATTAATTGCATTAAATAATTAAATTTATATAATTAAACAATGATCTCAAATCACTAGTGTAATTAATTTATTTATCCATTAAAGTCATTAAATTGATAATTTAATTTGTTTAAAAATTAATCAATTATCTTAAATAGGTTCTCAAAAGATAGCATAAATTTAAAATTAATCAAATAATTAATTTATTGAACATCAAATAATTAGTAATTAAATTAATTTATCAAATAATTATGCTGTGTTTGGTATGCTTGTTTTTCATTTTCATTTCTGTAGAAAATATGATTTTCTGGAAAATGTGTTTGGTTTGTATTTTCCAGCCTTGTTTTCCAGAAAAAAATATAGCGTTTTCTGGAAAACTAGAGAATGAAATAAAGTCATTTTCCAGAAAATGCGATTTTCTGAAAAATGAAAATATAAAATGGAGCAAACCAAACGCCCCCTTAGCTTTTTTGATTGCTGACATTAATAATTGGTTATTAATTAATTAACAATTAGATTATTTAATTGATAATTAAATAATTAATTTATTTCATAATTAGCAATTAGAAATAACATCTAGTCTACTACTAGCCACAAAACACTTTTGGTCAAAAGTGTCCAACGGCCTTAAAGGTCTAGGATTCGTGTAAAATGGGCATTGTCACACTCATAGTGTTCCTCTGAGTCTATTTATGTTTATTGCTAGATAATGAACCTATATAGCTATCAAGCACTTTTCACCAAAAATATTTAGGCCAAAAGTGTTTAGCAACCCTAAACGACTTGAATTTGTATAAAATGGGTAGTGTCACACTCCTAGTGTTCCTCTGAGCCCATTCATGTTTATTTTTCTAGATTTTGAATTTGCAAAGCTATCAACGACTATTGACCAAAAATATTTAACAGACTTGGGGGCTTTAGATTCATGTTATATGGCCCTTGTATTCCTAATTTTCCTTTAAGTATTTCATATTTGTTTTTCTATATTTTGAACCCTCTAAGGCTATCTTGAACTTGGCCAAACGTATTTAAGGTCCCTAGAAGCTTCAAATTTGTGCCTAATGAACATCGTTTTTACTCCTAGTATTTCCTTGAATTTGTCTATATTTATTTTTCCTAATTTCAAACTTTATATGATTGTTAAGCACTTTTAACAAAATGTTTAACGGCTAGTAGTCAATTGTTAGCCGTAAAAAACTTTTACATAAATGCACGGTGGCCATCAATCAGTTGGAATCTCATCCAGCTAATTGACAGTTATTGCTAGTTAGGTCCTAATGGGTCAAGTGAAATGGGTTGAGTGGAGAGCTATTTTGGGAAATAAATGCATCATTTGATAAACTGTTGAATTATCAACGAAGAGAACCACCACTTTTAAAATGTCACAACTAGGCCCCACTGGGATACTACAAAATATGACCATGTACATTCATGTTGTTAAAATGTGTGTGCACGCCACGTGTGACACTAAGGTTATTTACAAGTTATAACCATGTCTATTTATATTGTTATAATTACATCTGCAACTTAAATTCCCCCAATATCCTCAAATCAAGTGAATTACAAGCAATTGTTTTCCATTCTTTTTTTTTTTAATGTGTAGTGTCATTAACCACGATCCAGAATACCATATGAGAACGAATTTTGATACAACCCTTTAGGAACATATTACCACATTGTAATGACAGGTCTCTGCTAACACAACCAAAAGATGTGTCGTCACAAAGTCCTTATCCCAACATGTAGGAGAGTTAACTATGCAACCAAACAGATGTGTCATGATGAATGGTTACTAAAAGATCAACTTGAGATGGAAATAAATTCTTTCATTCATCTAGAAGTGTTTTTCATCAATCTAGATGTTGATGGTTTTGATGGAACCAACCTGGGTTTCATTTGTAATGATTTAGTAACAAAGATCATAACACCATATGGAAGAATGATGTAGCTTTATGAGCACTTCATATAATGTAGTAGAAATTCATACATAAAACCAGTAAATACTGACAAAAGGACTCTGGAATCTAAGAAATGTTTGTAAAATGAGAGAACAGAGAAAATTGTATATGAGATGCCAATCCATGGAAATAAGAACGTTAACTATGGTGAGAAAGCAAATAGAGGAAGGCATGTTTGGAAAGATGGACGATTAACAACATAAGATAGGTAAGCAGAACCAACAAATTGTATCAACAGCAAGCAAAGAAATGTTTGTAAAATATTGAGCAACTAAGTGATGCAAAGTAGAGTACCTCTGCAGGCATGAGAATAGAATGGTTTCCCCAATCTGGCAAACTTGACCTTCTCTATTTTTTGGTAACATGGAGTTCCTTGCACCATGCATGACAGTACTTGATCCAGATATTACTTTAGGTAACAACAACATCAGAAACCTTACTGCTGAAACTAAATCACAAGAAATATCAAATATATAAATAATGAACAAAAATTCATCTTCGCCTAGTTTCCATCTTGAAGAGCCTCGGTCATCAGGTGATACGGAGAAAACATCGGAACAATTGCTCACTTTAGAAGGAGCTTTTTCATTTTCTTCAATAAGTTGCCTAATTGACTTCAATAACCAAATTGAGATAGATCTTCTCTCAATCAATCTTAATTGCTTCAGTGCCTTACAAATATCACTTTGGATTCCTGATATTATCCTACTGGCATCTTTTGGAGCTTCTACATCAGGACCAGAATGATGGTGGGGACAACCAATTTTGTTGTCACATACATGGCTAGTAGATGCTCCCTGACTACTTTCAATTCGCGTAGATGCTAATTGTGCCAAAGACTGTGTTTTACGCACAATCTTTTGCCTACCTCTTGAGGTATTTTTTATTAGCTTAGGTGGATGTTCAACCTTGAAAGATTCTTGGGATTTAGGTCCCTTCTTTACCCACCAATTACCTTCATCGTCTGAGTGATGTAATGAAACCCCTTGCAGGATGGAAGTTCTATCATCAGTAAGCTTTTGCCGTTTCTCTTTCCTGCATTCATCACAGCCAATTTTCTCTTCAGCAGTATCAACTTTACTTTCCAAAGAACCAGATATCCTTTTTGAAATTCCATTTGATTCATCAGGAGTTACCATTGGCATGGTAAAAGGAAGAGGAAACCGCAGAAAATTTGAAATTAAAATTTTCAGCTGTGTAACTCGGTCTATCTTAGCATGATGACTCTCTGGAGCACCAGTTGAATAATCTGTATCATTTTGCAATGAAAAAGTTAAACCAGCATCATCTCTAATGCTTAACTCATTGGATTTACTGCACAGACGTCCTTGAAGAACTAGTCGACGTTCATTTGAGTAAGCATGAGAAATTTCACTCAAGAATGGGATATTAACAATTCTTGCTTCTTCTAAAATATTAATCGAACAGTATCCAGGAAGTTGCTGCAGAATTCTTCGGTGTCTTTGTTGTCTTTCCAAGTCCAACAAATTCTCATCCTTGTCCATTATCCCACTCACAATTAACTGCCTTACATAAGCATGCGGATAGAATATCCCATTCCGAATAAGTTCCAAAAGAAAAAGTTCAACATCCTTGAAGCTTCCTGCCTTCCCTATTTCATGTTGATCCAGCCAGCAAACAAGAATGTCATGCAATGGGCCAGGGCTTTCAAATATGCCTTTCTTATTCTTCCTATCAGATAATGCCTTTGAATTATTTCTAGCAACACAGACATTTTCCACCACTGTCCCGCCTAACAAAGTATCTTGCTCAGAGCTGTTTTTCCCAGATGGGCCAAGAACTGAAAATTTTCTCTCCCATGATTGATTTGAGTTGAGCAAGTCTTCCATCTTAAGCTTCAAAATTGATACCGCAAAATATATCTGTGAAAAATCTTTTCTTCCAGAAAATTTGACATGGCGAGGCATGGAAGTGCGATAATCCCGATAATTACATGTGGCCCATTCACACAAAAAGAATACAGAACAAATAAAAGACCAAGTAACGGTCCCAATCCATTTTAAGGAAGATCGCAATGGAGGACTTATTTCTGCAATCCATCTTTCTTCAACAACTGTATCGAACAAATCTTCAAAGAGAGAAGTATAAGCGATCATTATATTTCCAGTTATCAAAGCTCTATCTAGAACCTGTAAAACCTTGGCAGCTCCACGAGCTTGAAGGCTTGGGTTTACAATCTTTGAAAGATTTGAAGCACGTTTGTGTACAGAGGAGATAATGTAACCACACGACAAATAACGAAGATATGCATCCCGAGTATCAAACTGCTTATTATATAAAGAATCTGGTGACTTCAGGTATGCATGTTTACAATGTAAATCAGGAACAACACAGGCTGGCAAAGGAAAGCAATCCAAGGCAACAAAGGTATCAGGTACAGAAACCATCAGGTGCCGCACTATCTCAACAATTGAATCCATAAATGATAACTTTTCTGATGTATTTATTGAACTTGAGAAATTGGAGGAAAGATCATGTATTTTTTGGGCAAGTAGGTCTACAACCGTGCGTACATATGTCTGTGAGAGTGCAACACTATCGATCACATCAAATTGAAACGGCAAAAGCAACTCAAAAGCCTCCAATGATTCCTTCTCCTGAACAAATAAATTAAACCAAAATTATTCCTGTGAAGATCCATTTAATCCAAAAACTTTTTCCCAACAGAACAAGAGATAACCTGAAGCTGATTGAGAATGAACTCAATAATAGGAGTAGGATGCATAAGGCCTTCTGCAAGATGCCACAGTACCAGGCGACATATATACTGCCATTTGAAATGTAGAGAAGGTTCGTCAGCATCAGGAGTAGAACAAGGGTCAACTTTTTGTGATGTTTCATAATGGACACCAATATAATTTTGTGATGATTGATTCTTATTGGAAAAAGGCACATTAGAACCATCTTTGGGGAAAAATTCATCCAGGAGCTGCAGCATGTACTCAACCACATCTTTAGACCACAAATCAGATCGAGCTATATGTGCTTTATCAAGAGTCCCTGATGACACATTAATTGAGGAAGGTCGCACCTGCAAATAATATTTCAATGATGTGGAATACCATTTCCATTGAAACTAGGAAAATAAATAAACATATTGATTATTTTCACATGTTTATCAACCTGATTGAGGTAGTTAACTTTTATAAACCAAGATGCCCTCAAAAATGGAACATTGTGCCGGATAAGAACTTCAAAAAGAGCTTTGCGTCGATAACCATGAGGAACATGGTCAGACAAGGAATGCAATTGCTTATGTGGTTGTGATAAGGCCTGTACACATAAAACACAAACAGTTAAAATTATCACAAAAGAGTAGAATACCATACATAAACCAGGAGAGAATAGAAACCATACTTCAAAAAAAAAAAAACTAAAATGACTGCCAAAAACTGCACAGGCAGTAAAAAAGCAATTAGTCAATAACCCAACATACCAACACAAAACAGCAACAACAGAATGTTCATCTAAATTTAGCTAGATAAAGTATCTGCAGATATCAACCTGAACATCAGGAAGAATATAAATGTGATGGGAACTACACATCCAGAATACTAACGAAAATTGAAAGAAACTACACATTTTTATGCATTTTCCATTTCAAGTTGTGTCAGTCTAAGTTGGAGTGGTTAAATGAGAAGCCATACAACCCTAGATGTCGATGGAGAATTATGTAATTGGAATCTAAGAAAATTATGGAATAGATCTCACTAGGATGACATAATTATGAGAACTTTCATCAAATTCATGGTGGAAATTAGTGTGGTATAATCACTAGTCAAGTTGAAATGTTCTTTATGTTTTTGTTAGTTGCTCCAAAATTTTAATGAAATTGACTTTATCATTACTATAGACTTACATTTGGAGAAACAAGTTAAGTTGGAGGAATTATAGGATTAACACTTATTTGACTTGATCTGGGCAGCCCATCAAAATGTAACAAGTCCTGATACAACACAATACCAAGACCACGTCATTTTGACTGCCGGCTGAAACTTCAACAGAAAATGATACTTTTCTAAACGTTAGTTATATCACCAAGATAAAACTACACATTTATATCAAGAAAAGAAGATAAATTACACTGAACAATGAAGTTTCACGACCTTTGATATCCAATCACCCACTCCTCTAAAAAAGATAATGACACCCACAAAGAAAATTTTACAAAAATTAAGCTATCAAACACCTATCATGTGTTAGATACTGATGCCTAAGTTTAGGTAACAAAGTATAGTATCATATGCCATCATGATAAATGAATGAACGGATATATTATTTTGATTGAACAAAATTAATCTAGATGCAGTAAAATTTATGGATTAATCATAAATTTATAGGAAATGGATATACAGGATAAATTATGTCTATCTTGCTTGAAACCAAACCATAAAAGCAATTATAAAAGACTAATTTAAGAGAATATAAATTTAGAGGCCTCGTAATTTCAAAAAAGTGTCTATATGGGTACAAAAGACACTGATTATAAACCTCAATCCATTTTCTGCGACCATCTTCATTACACGGCTTTTGCTCAGGAAAGACACCAGATTTTGTTAATAGCTGACCAGAAAGAGGAACTCCATAAACCTGGCCAGCCTGTTAAATCATTGGGAGAAGGAATTGATCACTTGACAATAGAACCCAGAATATGTATATATGAGCAGATGCATTAAGTAATAACCACTAACCAGTATTTGTATAATAAAACATTAGCAATTACCTTACGTTTTTGAGAACGAGATTCGTTGATAGCTCTAAGGCGCTTACGTAATTGCTTCAAAAACAAAACAACAAAAATGTTCACGTGAGAAATAAGTGCAACCTTATTCAATATGCTATTGTCTTAAATGACTACCTGGGGAAAATATACAAGTAGATTACTAGTGAAACTTCTTAGGATCAAGACAGGTCAGGGAGCTTCTACTGGTACTGACATGATATTATGCTTATAACTAAGCATACAAATACATTATAAGTGCATCTTCTACATTAAAGATAAGGCAGAAAATATACTAGGTAAAGACAAAGAAGTGAGTTTCTGATATCCTGCATCAACCGTAAATCCAGGTTAATGATGATCATACTGACCAAAAAGAGAGGGAGAGAGAAGAACCCTAGATTAGCCTATTTAGGTGAAGATTTAAAATTTTATCCTAATCTAGGATATCAATCCTCATCCAAACCAAAACTTCTTCACCGTCTGTTTCAGGAAACCAACTATGGTGATAATCAGCACTTAAGGAGAACCTGTTTGCAGCAGCCCATCACTTACAGAACATTAGCAGCATAAAGAGTAGGAAAAGGAAAGAGTGATACAAAAAGAAATCAATCTGAATTTTGAATTGTAACTGATTTGAGGAATTATTCTAATTTTAGTGTTGAGAAGTTGGCATGTTTTGATTTAGTAGTGGCTTAGTTGGATTATTGCATTTTTTAATTTATGATATTTGTTTTCTAGTTTACTTAGGGCATTGTTTCAATGTAATGATGACGTTTCAAGTAATAAAAATTTCCCTTTGTTAATTTCTCTGTGAGATCCTTTCATAGTCTGAGATAGTTATCCCCTTCTGCATCAATTTCATTCCAGTTTTAAATGCAGTTTTAGTTTAAGCAAAATTTTCAATTTAGTGTTTGGTACTTTCTGTTCCTACACCATTACATCCTAATTCCTCTTTTGCATCCCTACATCGCAAACATCATTGTATTCCACCTAAGCATTCATATTCCACCCCATAGTGCATCACCTCCGCGCATCCACTCAGTCAACCATCTCTACTGCCACCTTGAATCTTATTCCTACTCCGCACTTAGAAGATTCTCTGACTGACTTAATCTTTTTAGAGAACATAATAACTACAGCTCAAGATAACAAATTATAACTCATTCATGTTACGGCCTAAAAAATAAATTAAAAAACAGAAATTAAACAAAATAATCTTTCATGAACTAAGAATGCAAGACATCCATTTCAAATTCAGTAAAGCAATTAAGTCTTTATTTTGTATGTGTCCTATGGTAATTTATCTGACGCTAGTTACTATTGAGAGTTAGTTTGTTGAACTTATGTCGACCAAATAAACAATTTTAGTGTACAATAAAGAGATACATATAGATACAAGGAAATTGATTGTAAAAAATGATGATTATTAAAAAGTACACAGTGATATGGCAAACTAAAATTCAATCTCATATATCATCTACTTAATCATGTAGAATTTATTTGTTCATATTGCGAGAAAAATAATTTTAATGCTTATTTACTTAATTATGAATTTATTTGAGTACTATTTCAATTTTGAATTAAAATATATGTTAATTTACTAGGAGAAATTTAAGTCTTAATCATTGTATATTAACATTGTTGCATCCTTGTATATCAAACTTTTTCACAAGTTGAGCTTTTGTGGGGCTATGGTTTGCATTATCACTTCCATGCCTCATGATTGCTATAAAAACATGTAAATCATCCTCACCTTATAATCAAACAATTTCTAATTAATAAGCGGGCTGAAAAGGAGGAACAAGGGGAACTAATTTCCCAATAATGAAACAATTATGATACTTGAAGGATACAATTTAGGATATGTTATTGCTATTTCTTGCACATTGGAAATGACAACTCTATTGAAGATGTTGGTACTCTCCTCAATGTAGTAGAATGATGCAAAAGAAATCATTTTGAATTTTGAATTGTAAAATTGTAATTGAATTTAGAAACAATTCTATTTTAGTAGTTGTTCTACTTTAGGTATTTAGAAGTTAAGTATGTTTTGATTTGTTGAGTTAAATTCAGTTTTAAGAACCAATGCAGAATAGGGTCTCTAAAAGTCTCATAGTAGCCGGTTTTTTAGAATTTAGTAGCCCAAGTATCTAGAAGATTGAAAATCTTTGGAAACATTTAATTTCATCATTAAAATTAAATTTGCATGCAACATTCCAGAAAAATGGAAAATCTGACAACTCACGACTTGAGGACCACAATATCTGACCACGCCTAAATACTGAAAGCATTGAGAAAGTTGGCAAAATTTTAAAATTAGAATTTAAGTTTCACCTCTTTCAACTTTAAGATGGACTCTGGTTTAGAGAAGCTGAAACCTTGAGATAATGCAATTTCTCGAGCTTCCTGGCACATTAAGAGACAAAATATTAGCTCAGCAAAAGTAGAAAGCAAAATGAAAAGAGGAAAATCAAAAAACTTGAGAGACATAGGGATAAGGTGCAAAAGTAATTACAAAAGAGCAAGTGCGAATAGATTTCGAGCATGTAGTTCTGGACAACTCAGCATTCATTTAATGTAGAAAGGATAAATCAACATTAACTGCCAAGATGTTCTTGTAGAAGCTTGTTATGAAAACAAAAGCTTTTTAGTATTTTTAACTAATAAAGGTGTATTCCTAGTGATATCAATGAATAGTATGGGTGCAGATTTCTTGATACCAGGGTTTAAAGTTTCGTCCCATTGCCGGACGGCACGGGGCGAATCTTACCGTTCCGCTGGAGATCCGAAACCGGCACAGAAGAAATCAAGATTTCGTGCATGCGTCACGCGGCGATGGGCGGAGGCGAATCGTCCAGAGTCGAAGGAAAAAATGCCACGCCGGAGGAAGAAACGCCACGCGTGTGCTGCTGGGGGCGTCGCGAGACTCCTCCGACGCTACCGGAAGAGTCGCCGGACTCCTCCGGCGCCGGCAGAAGCTCCGCCGGACGGCGCCTGAGCTGCCGGCCGCAGCCTCCGCCTCCGCCTACTTCGCCCGCGCTAGGCCTCACGCGTGGAGGAGGAAATGTTTTCCTCACAAAATTATTTATCTCAATAAAATATTTAAACTATATTTAAAATTACATAAATTTTATTAATTAATTTTCTGAAAATTATTTTAATGTTTCAAATATTATTTAAAAATTCTAAAAAAAATAAAATCTAAAAAAACCTAAAAAATTTCTAAAAAAACATATTTATATTTTGATATATTTTTTATTATTTTATATATTTATTGTTTTATTATTTAATTAATATTCTGATATTTTTATCATTTTAAATATATATTATTTAAATTAATAATTAAATAAATAAATAAATAAATAATTTATATAATTATTATATGTAAAGTAGTATTTTATGATAATTTATATATTTATTATAGATAATAGTTTTTATAGATAATATTTCTTAGAATAAATTTGAAATTTGGATTCATATTACGATATTAAACTTTTTACTTTTAGCATTTTTGCTCCAGAACATATAAAGTTTTGGTATTAGTAACTTAGTAAGGTTTAATTCGAATTATTGATAGATTAATTTTTTTTAAAGAAAATTATATTTAATTTTTATAACGATATTAAGTTATTCAATAATTGAGAACTTATATAAAATTAATATATGATTTATTTTTAAATTACACACAATAAACATATTTATCTCATAATTATTATATATAAATAAAAAATTACCGAAACCGTACCGGCACGGCGCGATACGATACCGAAACCGTATCGTTCCGGTATGGGATCGAAACCTCGGCACGGGTCGAGATTTGAAACCTTGCTTGATACACAATAAACAACAAGGGTATGACATGCACAGCCCATTACAGTATTCTAAAAGGAAAAAGTAGGTTGCCGCAGAATTTGAGATGGTAAACCAATTGGATTAGTTATTACATATAACCTACTGAATGAGTATAAAAACAAAACTAAAAATGATTGTTTTAGAACCTCAAAAGAAGTTAGTAAGATGCCTAAGATAGGTTGTTCAAATTTTAAACATAACAGATAGCTAAATTAGGATGTTTAAAGCCACCAAGAACTATTAATTAATTGATTGACTTTTTTCTCGTTTTGAAGGCATTTTCTTAGCCATTCAAAGTGTATAAACTACATAGTTCAATAAATCCCATCAATATCCATCCGTTTTCTTAGCCCTACAAATACAAAGGTGGCTCAACCTTGTATCTGATTCTTTTTTCAAAGCTTCACCGTACTTAAAATAAAGAGGACGAGGACAATAATCACAAATCATATCAGTAATACTAATCCTGGTCATCCATACAACAGCTTGGAGAGATAAACAACCGTTGTTGCTCTTATATTCATTTTGATCTCATTGATTGCGGTATATGCCTTTTGATTATATTCTTGTTTTATTCGGATAGATAATTTAAGAAGTTGTGACTCTGTGATTTAGCTTCCGTGTAAGTTCTGTAACTAAAGTTAGGTGTTTTAAGGTGGCAAATGGTTTGCCCACAACATAGTGCATATGCTTTGAGGGCATAATGTAGTATCTTATGCAATTGATGTTAAAAACATACCTAACAAATTATATTAAGCAATCTGTCCAATTGATGATTTCATATATATATATATATAGAGAGAGAGAGAGAGAGAGAGAGAGAGAGACACACACACACACACACACACACACACAAGAGGATGTTAGCTTGGGCGCCCCACATGCGCGGCACGCGTCATGCACACGGGATGCCCAGGCTAACCGTTCTATATATATATATATATATATATGCGCTAATCAGACAAATGTGAAACACATTATAATAATATAGAATTAATGATATTAGCAACGTGCATATAATTAATATTGAAAGTTAAATCGCTTGTGAAAGAAATATTTAAGTCTACACATACAATTTACATGCTAACACGTTACAATCTTAGTTTCATAGTTAGCACTATGGTTTGCAGGATTGGTATCAGTAATACTGAAAATCTACAGAACAGCTTGGAGAGACAAACCACAATTGTTACCCTTATAATCAATTTGACTACAATGATTGATCATTAAGGAATATGCCTTTTGATTATATTCTCGTTTTAGTTGGATATATAATTTCAGAGCTTGTGACTTTGTGATTTAGCATCCAGGTAAGTTGTGTAACTAAAGCAAAAAGGTGTTTCTAGGTGGCAAATGGTTTACCTATAACATAGCGCATATGCTCTGACGGCATAATGATGTTCTATATAGTATATGCAATTGGAGTTAAAAAAAAACATAATTAAAATATTTATATTGATTAAAAAAATGAGTAGCTTATTTCTAACAAATTATATCAAAGAATGCATCCAATTGAAAATTTCTCATAGAAAAAAAGACATGTGCTACTGATACAATGTGACACACAATATAATAATAAAGTAATATTTGTTAGCAACATGCATATAATTAATATTTAAAGAGTTTATCAGTTGCAAAAGAAATATTCGTCTACACATACAAGTTATATGCTAACACATCAAAAATTTATTTGTTAGCCACAGGCTGCTGCGTGGTCGGGCTATCGGGTACCGACATCATCAGTGGTGAAGTCGCCACGTGTCTCCGTCCCGCAATTTACCCTCGTTCACCGGTGAGGACTCTCGTTGAAGGCTGTGGGACAGGGCCGGTCAGCCAAGCGGATTAGTCGGGCACAAACCTGGATACCCCTTGTAAATCAAAAATTTATTCTTGTTTACACTATGGTTGGCAGTATTGGCATCGATGAAAAAAAATCTTTGAAATATTAAAATAATTATTTATTGAATAACACATTAAAACATATAAAAAATTTAAAATTCATACATCTATATCTAATAGGCATACATGAATACTACAAAATAAAAAATTCAAAAAAAAAATTGTAACAAAAATAACTTATACTATCAATAAATCAAAACTTTATAACATTTCTCTCTTTTATATAGGACTCAAGGATTTACACTTTGCCAAGCCGCCAAAACCATTGTGCAAGTTGTAGCAGCATAGCGGCATCGCACTCAAAATTTTATCAAAAAGGAATTAAATATACCCTTCAACATTCCTATTTCACAAAATTAAAATTGTACAAGTGTATGAATAATAGCAAAGATGATACAAGGCATATAAATTAATGATAGTACAAGTCAACTTAGACAATCTAACACAAATAATATAAAAACCCAAATATGTAAATCATTTGTTTTACCAAACCTTCATCCTGAACAAAGCAAACTTAAATAGTGCTTCACATGGTTTTAAATCTCATGTGTTGTCGGTTGGTACGGGCAAAATTTACCATTCCGCCCGCCAACCTACACCATAATGGCACCGTAACGGCCTTGCGGTCGCAGTGGGTACCATGGCCCCATAGCGGCCTACACGAGGACGCGAAGGGTTACACGGCCCCACAGCAGCTTCCGTAGGGGCGCAGAGTGTGCTACAACCTTGCGACGGCCTTCGTAGGGTCGTGGCACTCGCAACAGCATCCACAATTTGTTTTTCCTCAATTTTTTTAATTTTTTATTTAAGTATTTTTATTTTTAGAGGTTGAATTCTTTATATTTTAAATTGCTATTTCTTTTTCCCTATTAAATTTTTCATTCTTAATTTTTTTCTCTTTTATCCTTTAATTTTTTTCTTATTAATTTTTTCCTCTTTCATTCGTTATTTTTTTTCCTCCATTAAAATAAATAAAGAGGAAAAAAACCTCTAATTACTACTGATAAGAGATTTAAACATCTAATAAACTAAATCATTTTACATATAAATTAAATTTAACTTCAAACTAATCGAAATATATCTAAATTAAATATAACTCAAATCTTCTTAATGGACTTAGTTAATCTAAATTGACTTTTACCCAATAAGAATCAAACATTTATAATATCAAAAGTTAAAACTTATCATTCAACATCTCAAATTTAACTTAATAATAAGCATCTATAATGATCAAATGTTAATAAAAATATTTTAAATTAATATATTTTATATTTTAAAATGTACTAAAACATATCCACACGACACAATACTATACCAAAACCATATTGTTCCAGTCTTATACTAACGGCTAGAAATGTAAACATTAGTGCTTCCTACAAAGGAAAGAAATGCAATAAACAAGATCATAAAATAATTTCCCAATAGCACTTTCCCTCTATTTCCTTTGGTGGAAAATGAGAAAAACAAAAGAGCAAAAAAAATATTCTCCCTAAATTTATTTGGGCCAAAAAGAGGAAAAGAAAAAACAAAAGATTTTCCTCGACTTTTTGCTATACTACTTCTGTCAAATTTGAGCAAAAAAACACTTTCCTATATCACACGTAATGAAACTCTAATACATCCTTTAATAAATTTCAAATTATTTTTATTATCAAATCTATTTTTTATTTTATTGTTTTTATATTTTCAACAAATAAAATGTTGAAACTTGAGCTTTCCTTTCTTCCCAAATCAACTGAATTTAGTCAGATGGAAAACAAAAAAAAACCTAGTTGTTTCTCCCCCACAGCAAGTGCATATAGTAATAGCAAAACAAGAATAAAGGGACGGAAAGATTTCCTTAGGGACGGAAAGATTTCCTTTGATCACACATTTGAAAGTAGCATTAAGATAGAAGTCAATCAGTAAAATGGTATCTAATATAACAGCATGAGTTCAGAAATGAGTTCAGAAATGAGTTCAGAAAAAAAAAATAATGAAATTGCATATGTTGGGAAAGAACAATAATCTCCATAAAGTAACTTTAAAACAAACGAAAAAATTATTATTGAAACAGTAGCATGGATATTAACAGAAACACACCTCAATTCCTTCAACTGTCTCTTTGTATCCAGACTGCAGATACTCTCTAGTTAGTGTTTCTTCAGGACAGTTTGTGGTTTGAGGATAGAAATCAGGGGGACCAAGTCTAAAGAGCATGATAAAGTGTAAGGATGTGACATGAGTGCT
Source organism: Boesenbergia rotunda (assembly GCA_024364735.1). Taxonomy (NCBI): domain Eukaryota; kingdom Viridiplantae; phylum Streptophyta; class Magnoliopsida; order Zingiberales; family Zingiberaceae; genus Boesenbergia; species Boesenbergia rotunda. Next base: position 82,263 of record JAGFNQ010006397.1, read on the forward strand.
ACATGAACAATAAGAAAATATGAACACAACTAAGATATAACTCAGATGACAATTTGCCTAAAATATGAACACAGCCGAGTTCTAACTCAGATAACAAATTGCCTAGGGTAGCCATTGAATGTTGTCAACTGTTCTCTTAGTTTGCAGAGCAACTTGAGCGACAAAACAATTAAAAGTTAACTATTAAGAAAAGAGATATATGTAATGATGAAATGGTAATAAAGCATGTGAAAAAGTTGCAATTTCATTAGCTTCAACAGTTACAACAAAACCAAAACCAAAAATTGGACCATATCATCACAGAAGATATTTTAACTTGAGTGGAGAATAAAGCTTACCGGCCATTAAGAGATTCTCTATCACATTTCAGCTTATACGGTGCAAGTTGGGACTGTCGCCTGGAGGAGCAATCACAAGACAGAACATTAAGCATGGCTGAGAGCAGATAATATGCAGCTGAAAAGTAAAGCTCAGCTTCTATAAGTAAATGAATTGACTACCGATCAGAATGAACTAGTAGATATGACAACAAAAATTGAGTGGATGAGACAATAGATATTACCATGTCAATGAATGTATCTTGTATAATCTCATGCATCAGATTCAACAAGTTCAAGCACAAATGCATACATACATATATAGTTTTAAAAAGCAGCTTAAGAGGACTAAGTAGTTTCATCAAGGGGCAACTCACCTAGTGGCTAGCGGCCCTTGTTAGGAGGCCCTTTTAAAAAATGATGAAGGCAATCCGCTTGGCAGTTCAAGTGAGTGTATGTAAGAAAATCCCTATTTCTTTTGTTGGTGCTTCATCTAATATTAGTTATATTATCCATACTTTGATCTTGTAGCATGATGCTAATCATAAACTATATATAAGTTTTCTTGTATTTAAGTATTTTGAATTGATTGTCGTCAATATTGAATTGTATGTCATGTTTTTTTTTTTACTTGGTTATAATGTAAAATATGATAAGAGCCTTTGTCCAACAAGGAAACATCCATTATAAGTAGCACTACAATGTGATTGTAGTTACAAGACTCTAATTAGGAGATGAAAGTAAAAGATTGAATAAAGTATCATCACAAATATACTTCTCAGGAAAATGATGTTTGTTTCATGTTCAGCAAGTGCTTGGAGGATTTGCCACATTTCCTAAATAAAGTATGTTGATTTGCAACTACCTCTCCCCCCCCCCATTTTTGTGTTGTTTATCAGATAACTTGAGTATGGTGGTTTTAGAATAGATGTATGCAAATGCTGGTCAACAAGACAATTGCCTGCGGGCAACTACAAAATCGTGATGTATAAGTCACTTCCTTAGGAATAAAATTTATAAGCTAAAAAGAAAAACAAAACAAAAGTTCTTCACATACATAGCCTATCAACAAGGATGAAGAGTAGCTTTGTTGTTTAAATGAGAAGGCCTAACTGAGGAACCTAAAAGGTAGGTATATCACCTCGAGTTCGAGAAGTTGGATGCTGAATAAGAAGATTCTATCCTGGTATTATCTCTTGAAGATGCCCCACCAATGGCATTGCTACTAACTCCACTGCTACCACCAGTAACAGTGTACCGCTGCATTCCTCCTCACTAATGTTGGCAAGCTGCATTCATGACTATTTTTGATATGCAAAATGCACGAGAACCACTTCTGAGTGCTGTCTCAATTAGATCCGTCAATGAGTAATCTAGTTGAACCTAGGCACATAGTAGCAAAACATATGACAAGCTGAGCTCAGTGTATTCAACTGATCCAATATTTACTTGACTAGCAGCCAGTGCAGTCAATTTCCAATTTTACAGAATAATCAATCAATGTGAAGGAAGATGGTAGCACTCACTCATTGAATGACACAACCCACTCTCAATAATCTTATTGTTAATCTGCTTTGTTGCCAAGATTAACATAAAAAAATGAGCTTATCAGATGATGAAACACAGCCAAACAAAATAGCCGCTGGAAGTTGTTGCTATATCACACCCAACTACATGTGATACCCATTCATTGACTTCAGCAAGTTTGAAAATTCCTTTCTTCAGGCAAGGTGACAACTATACTGAAATATAAACAAATTAAGCAGTTACTCCATGATTGTGGCAGGAAGACATCCAAAAGCTTACAAGTAAAAGATGTATGTTTAATAGAAATCAAGAATGGTTCAGTTAACAGTAAAAAGGTGATGTTCAATAGAAACTAAATATTTTAAATAAGTAAGAAGGCAAATAGAAAACAACCAAATATGAATAATCTTAACTGTGTGTTTCCTACAACCTACAAGAGAAGTGTATTTCCAATGAGAGAATGAAACAACTAACAAGGAAAGACATAAGGTGGCAAAAAAAATTCTACAATGACATTTTTCCTTGGTTTCATTTGACTTAAAATTTTCTCCTGTAGCATTTCCTTGCCTCTCTTTCTTCCCCTAGATGTTTCCTACCCAGAACCCCTTTTGTGAAATAAAGCTCCAAAAAGAAGAAAAAAAACTGTCATTTGATGGCAGTATAGAGAGAGGTCTAAAAAAGAAAACAGTATAGAGAGAGATCTAAACAAGAAAGATGTGTCCATGGGAAAACAAGAAATGCAGAGGGTGAGGGAAAAATTCAGGTTTAAGCCTCATAACGATGAGAACACATGAGCTCAGAGCCCCTCCCTGAAAAAGGAAAGATAGTTCGTGGAATTTTTGGGTTCCAACTTACAGGAGGTAGAGTAAGAGAAAGAGAACAAGAAAGCAGAAATAGAAGAAGATGCTAGGGTTTGTTCTACCAGATTCCCAAACCAAACTAGAAGGGGTAAAGTAAAATCACTACGAACAAAAAAAAACAAAGAGTGGAAGAGGAGAAGAAGAACCTGGTAATATCATAAAAAACCAGATAAAGTGCAATCTGTGAGACCAAGAAGGGAGAGCCAAAGGTAGGAATATAGGGAATGGGCAAGGGAATCTTTATAGTTCGACTTTTTTTCCTTTATGATACCCTCCTAATTTCCCTTTGGTTTTGGGATGATGACATTGAATATTTATTATATGATGGATGAATGTAATTCAAGGGAGATCATGGGGATGTGATGTGTTGGGAATACAATCAAAGTTCTATAAAGATAATGGATTTAAAAGGGATGAAAATATCTCTATTAGTATGAGGCTTTTTGGATAGAGCCCAAAAACAAATCTTAAGGGTTTAGACCCATAGTGGACAATAACATACCATTGTGGAGATATGCAAAATCTTTCGGTAACAAATGGTATCAGAATCATGATCCAGACCAGATGTCATGTGGGGTGTCCTTAAACAAAGTTAAGGGGAGGCCGAAGCAGGTCAAGAGTGACCGGATGTGAATGCTTGCAGGGAAGGTCGGAGCAAGAGTGACCAAATGCTTAGGGGAAGGCCCGAAGCAGGTCAAAAGTGACTAGATGCTTGCGGAGAGACCCGGAACAGGTTAGAGTGGTCGGATGTTGGTAGGGAGGCCCAGACCATAAGAGCAATGATGGTCATTCATTTGAGGGGAGGATTGTTAGGAATACAATCATAAGCCCCGCATTGGAATGATATAGAAAAAATCATAGGTTTAAAAGGAATGAACATATCTCCATTGGCACGAAGCATTTTGAGTAGAGCCTAAAAACAAAATCATAAGAGTTTAAGCCCAAAGTGGTCAATGTCATATCATTGTGAAGATATGCAAAATCTTTTGATAACAACACAATGGGGTGGGATGGGATGGCATGAAAGCAAATACTTTAATGTTTTATTATATTATATTTATATTAAATTATAATTATAATATCTAAATATTGTTAATAAGAGATACATGTCATGACTTGATGGCAAAGGAAGAAGAAATAAAAATAAGACTATAAGAACAACGACAAATCATTTATCCCACTAAGTTAGGCCATTGAGCTCGATCTCCTACTATATCATTATTTATATTTAAATAAAGTTTATCCTCTTTTATCATTGCTAACCAAATATTCTTTGTTCTCCCTCTTCCTTGATTAATGTATATATTTATCACGGTCTCACATTCACTAATTGGGTTATTTATTGATCGCTTAAGTATATATCCATACCATCTTAAATGTATCTTTCAAAACCTCTTACAACCTAACTTTCTCTTTAATCTTATCACGTTCATCCTCGTATGTTTGCACATGCCACTTAATAATCTCTATTACTAATGAAAAAAATTTTAAAATAACCAAAAGATAAATACAATGCAACTTTTATTTATTATATTATTAAGAAATTAATGGATCTCTCTTCCCACACCATCTAATTCAACCCATTAAATTTGGATGATTATTTTAGTTTAAAGCTAGTTCAAGTTCAAACGATTAAGTACATTTCAAACAATAAACTATTTCAGTTTGATTTTGTCTAATTCAATTTCATGATATAGATGATAGATTCATGATTTATCAAAAAATAGAAACTAATTAACGATGATTACAACACAGAATTTGTATTTTTCTCAAATAAAACATCAAATGGTAAAAGAAAGAAAAAAATTATAGAATTTATCTAATGAACATATGCTAAAGATCTCTTTTATGCTTGCAATAATTCGCATCTTGAATATGGGCAAACATTTAGTAAAAGAAAGTTTATCCTAAAGAAACATGTGGAAGAATGAACCAACATGTATTTGCTTTAAGGAACTAATCGCACCACAAAGACATGGATGAGAGTTAGTCATCTTCACATCACATTAACAAACCTCCTTGTTTTATGTTTATTTGAAAATAGTGAAGCAATCAAACAAATAGAAGGTAGTAGATGCACAGAAGAAATTAATGGTGTAGAAGAAATATATTGAACAAACAAGAAAGAAAATGAACTATGCTAGTAATTCTTTTAACTACTTCTGCTTATATTATAAAATTAATTATTATTACAACTAAATGATTGGATTAACTTGATGCTAGAGAAGGTATGGACTTTTTTCTCATGATTGAGAGTGGCTAAAGTTAAAACATAACTTTGGTGTTAGAGAATGTTGGTTCCTCCATCATCATTGAATCTAATTGCGCATTTTTTATTTGATAATAAATTTAAGTGAGTTGGTTTAACTAAAGAACTCATATTAGACTTCTCGTTCTAATATTTACTATAGATCATTACATAAAGCAAAGTTTGACTAAAGCACCCAAAGGATAAGCATGAAGCATTTTGTAGTGAAAGTATCAAGCTTGAAGAATATACTTGTGTGAAATGTATTTTTTAGGTGTGGAATTTTATATGAATAGAAAAAGCATCTAATTTAGATAGCATTTTTAGAAGTGTCTTAATAAATATTTTTTGTTTTCTAAATATTTTACGGTATCAAAAAAATAGTATATTTCTAAGATCTAATTAAAATCACCTTAATGCTATACCTTACTTTTTTAATTCCCATGGAGCTTCAATTGCTTTCGCTATGTGACAAATGTCCCGTATCCACTTGAGTACTCTATTTTATCAACCAGTTCAATGTAAAGATAAGGATTTCACATTGTCTTTTCTTTGTGCAAGTCATTTCTATCTCCACATCAATCATACAAAAGCACATGGCAATCATTGGTCGTGCTAAGCTTGAAGGCCATATCTAACTTCACTTATACTTGCATTGGACACTATTGAACTCCAAACTTCCTTTCTCTATTATACCTAAGTGTGTCATGTCTCCACTACTTCTCCTACCAAGGTCAAATTTGTGCTCCCCATACTCCACTTGCTTCGTCAAAGGAATCCATAGTTTAGAAATACTACATTGGGTAGGGACATAGCATGACCACCTCAAAGTCAATTCTCCCTTTGTTCATGTCACTATCTACAAAACAGAGTTATGTTTCCTTCCCCTTCATTTTGACACCTTCTACCCTCTCCATGAAGAACAACCTCCCTGAGGTCAATCTCATTCTTTGATTTCCTCTTTGACTAGAAACCTAATATACTTTTAACTTGCGCAACACTTGTAGTGGTGGGAGAGAATGTACCTTCTAATGATAGGCCCAGGTGAGGTGCTACTCTCCAATAATCGTGCATTGCGAAGCCCACCAGGATACTGTCTCGTCCCGCAAATGATAGGCAGCCAGCTCTGCCTTCTCCCACTCTGAACACGCCATGTAATGTACCCTCTAATGTCTCAATCCAAGAGCGGGCAACCTGGGGGTCAAATCCTTTAGCAGTTGTTTATAGTATGCAGGGATATGAGCACCCCAGCAGTATCACCATTTACTATCTCAGGATCTCAACATCAGACTATTCCTCCATATCAGTATTATCCACCATATCAGCCTATGGTGTATCAGCCACAGCCTCAGCCACTGCCACAACCACAATAGTATCCGACAATGCCACCGCCACAACTACAGCAGTATCCAGCAATGCCACAGCCACAGCAGTATCCGACAGTGCCACCTCCACCGCCAGAGACAAGGCGAGTTTACGCTGTCACCAGAGAGGAGACCCCATGGACCGAGGGATCGGCTTTTCGCGGTATGATGTTTGTTCATGCATTTGTCAGTTAAAATAGTGATAGCTATGAGTAATACCTTTTCATGCTTATTACGGATACACTTGGATGGGGTCTAGCGGGTATTTACAACTAGATCATGGAGTCTAGGGTTGCCCCTACTAGTTGGAGAGGTGTTGGTCAATAATCAATGGTTGTGGGAGACCACTGGATTTACTAGGCCGCTACCCTACCCAGGAAATGTATGGTTTAGTTTCCATGCAGCAGTTACACGGTATAAAAGTTGTTAGTATATACCATATGTGATGACGAAATTTGGGGACCAAATTTTTGTTAGTGGGGGAGAATGTTGAATACAGCACTTTGGACACGGTCCCGAAATTTTTCGAAAATTATTCTAGGGTTTTACGACTCTGGGCGAAGCTTCGAGGGGGGATATAAGAAGGAATTCAAAAGGGAGGGCCTAAAATGGAAAATAACCTAAGTTAAGGGTTGATGTGGGATTGGTCAAAAATGAGGCGCTTAATTGCAAAATTTCCACTTATATGGGTGACTCCGCTTCTTCTCTTCGTTGTTTTCGCCGCAAACGACCGACGCCCTTTTCCTTCTCCGCCCGACGCCCCTCCTCCCTATCTCGGATTCGATCAAAGCCCTCCAGAATTGAAATCTACCGAAGCCGAGTTCTTCTTCAACTCCTTCTATGTTGTAGCCAAGGCCCTGCGATTGGAGCTTCCTCTCGACGATTGGAGATTCCTCAGCTAGCACCGACGTCGGGGATGTTTTGGTTGCAGCAGACCACCCGACGCCATTGAGGTTGAAACAGGATGCTCTCGGATTGGGTGGTTAGATTCCTGGATCTCAGCACCGTCGGTCATTGATTAGGGAGCAGAGTTCTTCCTTGCGACTTTTGGGTGTGCCGATTTGAAGACGAGACTTTGGGGATTTCGTGGTCACTGAATTCTTTGGATCTGAGGTAAGGTATGATGATTTGATGGTTTGATCTTCTTGATTTGGGATGTAATTTGTTGATGGTTCTGTTGGATCAGTAGATACAACTGAGTTTTCTTCGTTGGGATTTGGTTTTGTGTTCTAGGATCAGTTTCGGATATGGAAGTGGTTCTACTTTCGTGTGAATTTTGATAGCAGATTAGCTTGAGATTGGTTTTGAGCTTATTGTTTTGTTCTATTCAGCCTGTGTAGGAATTGGAGTAGGGATCAGTGGTGAATTGGAACTGGATTCCTTTAGGCTGTAAACCTGCCGTGAGCTGCTTGAGGTGAGCTCTAATTCACTTTTCAGATTGTTCATTAAAGGGAATTGCTATAGATCTTGTTATGGTTTTGCTTGAGCTTGTACTTGAGAGTTTTGGGCAACATCATGTATCCATTGGGTGGTAATTCTGTGCCTTGAGAGGGTGCTTGGTTTTGAATTCTTTGATGGATCTTCTTGAACTGAAACCTCCTGCTGTAAGGTGCATGGTAGGGTTAGTATGGTTGTTCTTGTCAAATGGGATTGACTAGAATTGAAATTCTATGATCGGGATCGGTTTGGACTAGTTTTGGATCTATGTTCCATTTGAAATTTTGTTTGAACAGCTCATGTTGTGGATCTGATTTTGGAACTGTGATTATTGAGGTTTTGTACCTTATTGCAGTCCAGTTTTAGTTCTGCTGCTGTGGGTTTGAAAGGCTCTAGCTGTGAACTTTTAGGAGGTGTTGTTGTGGAATATTTCATTGAGTATGTAGCAGCAAGAGTGTTGGAATTGAATCTATTTTCACGTAGTTAAATAGGAGTTCTTTTCATATGGTTTTTCTGTAGTTCGGTGTCTGGAATGAATCCTGTTATGTGTATCTGATTTTGAGCTAAAAAGAAATGAGCTCTATGGGGGTATCTTGCATGTTATGATTCCTAAGTTGTAGATAGTTGCTACTTTGGTTGGAATTCTCCTGTGCTGAATCACTATTGATGAGTTTTGAATCTGATCCTGGGGTGAATTATTTGTTCTGATCTTTTGGTGTGGTTGAGATATAGTAAGGTGAGTAGCTTAATTCCCTCGAATTTGGAATGTGTTGAGAGGTATCATTATTTGTTAGTTGTGGGTTTCAACTTGTTAGGTTTTGCTCAAGCTGATCTTTTGGGTTTAAACCTAAATTGAACTTAACTCTAATTATATGGAGTAATTGGGAATTTATCTTTCAATTAAGACTAATTAAATGAACAGGATAACTAGAATTGGACCTAGTACAGTTTGGTAGCTAGTTTGGCTAATTACTATCGCGTAAATAGCTAAACTTATATCCTTTGATACAGGATACTGATTTGTTGCCAAATATTGAATGGGAGGTTTCTTTTGATACGAGCATCTTCATTTGAAGTGGGTACTTCTTGTTTATTTCTATAGATCCACTTTACCTTTATGCATGGTTATTCATATTTGTGCAATAGGTTTATTTACCTTAAATCTACTACTGTTTGTTATCATGCTTAATACTTTTGCTTAATCTTTGAGATTATCTAATTCCTGTCTATACAGTCTCTATATTTGTCATCTGATTCTGTATAGTTTTCATGTATGCATCTGTGCATAGATATAGAGGCATGTCACCTTATATCTGCATGGATTGATTTCTAATTATACTTGCATGTATATCTAGATGCATGATGGTTAGGTTATTATACATGTGATCGACTTGTGCATGCTAGGTTAAGTTATGTATGATGACTGGAGGGGTTGCATGTGTCAGAGTCATGCACCATCCCTGCACTGTTGCATACCGGCGATCAAGGACTCCCTTGTAATTGAGCCTATCGTCCAATGCATCATCTGCACACACGGCCACTCATGGATTAGTGGATACCGTTGGGTGTGTGCAGATGCTCTGTGCTGCTCTGCTTGGCCGCTCATGGGTAGTGGTTCTAGAGCATGGTAGCAAGCAAGAATCCCGTCTCTTCCCATAGACCAAAGGAGATGAGAGCGACGCTCTCCCATATGACTTGGTGTAGGGGGGTGGTTCCCCGCCAGTATCCTGTCCACTCGGTCACTCAAGAGCAGTGATAGCAGAGTGTGTACAGTGTCACAGCCCTACCCACTCGGTCGACACATATTGCATGTCTCGGTGGCTTTATTGGCATTAGAGGTGACCATATCATTGCATCATGTGCATATGATGCATTGAGTATTTAATTGTAATTGTTGCATTTGTTTGTTGCACATGTTTGACATGCGCATACAGGAGTTGTTATGTGTTTGGTTCGTCAACCCTGCACCTGCTCGTATAATACGGGTCTTATATGTTTCAGGATAGTCTGATTTCTGGTATGTACATTCATTTGGTACATTCAGTTATGCATATTCTGTTATTTCCTGTGAGACTGTATCATGTTGTTTCTGTATAGCTTATTCACCTATTTATTATGTCATGCATATCTTTTCTCTATACCTACAAAGTCCACTTGGACTCACCACCCGTCACAATGTTTTTGTTTTCAAGTTGATAGGTCGCCGGAGGAGCCCAGTTGTCAGTCCTGAGTCCCTACGACTCCATTGATAGGTGCTTCCGCGGATTTTGCTTCCCTTTTTATAGCATATTCATTGCGTTGTATTCATTTTCATATCGTGAACTTGTATCGTGATTTATTTGTTGCGGTATTGTATTTGTGAGTTCTCTGTTGGACTTCGTGTTTATTGTTTTGTTGCGCGCCTGCCCTGAGGGCAGCTCAGGTGAGTTTTACGGTTTTAGTATTGTGATGCACTTATTTCTTTATGTTATATATCTGTTTTGAGGCCTGAAGCTAATTATTAAACTGCGTGTTGTATGTGTGTTTAAATTGTCCGTCGGACAGGAGAGATGTTGTCCGATTTTATATTAGATCAGCGGCTCCCTTGGTCTCGGGGCGTGACACTCCCTGTGGTCAATCTCATTCTTTGATTTCCTCTTTGACTAGAAACCTAATATACTTTTAACTTGCGCAACACTTGTGGTGGTGGGAGAGAGCAATTTGATCCTTGTCAAACTTGCACCATAGCCTCTAATGAACTCATGGGCAGTAGCATGAGGATCATCTATGCTAAAGAACGGTCCTCAGGGGCCTAGAAAGTGGCAAAGTATTACATATAATTTAAATTGCAATTGGAGATCCACTGCATAAGCAAAATAGCATTTTAGTGTGGATGAATTATAAATGCCCAAAGAATATTCATGGTAAATGAAAAACAAAGGGCATGAAAATTGCTTTTTAATATTGTTAATGTTCATCAAGTTTGAAGACCAAAAAAATATTACTATTCATGGTGTGCTATGACAAAAGAAAATTTGCATTGATGTATATTCGAGGGATCTAATTTTTAATTGGTAATTGGCATGAGAGGTACTTAGACTACATTGAATAAGAGATCAACGAGGAACCAACTTGGCAAAGCAACAAAAATTAGTTAGTAAAAAAAGGGAGAATTAGTTAGCAAAAATCTTGCTACTAAATTGAATGCATTGTAAAGGAACACTATTCATGGAGGGGAGTATCCCAAATGGTATCATAGAAAATTATTAAAGTTTCCTTCTTAAAACAGTCTCTCACTCGCTCTCTCCCTCTATTTCTCTGTATCTCTAGTTTTTAGTTGCAAGGCACTAATGTCGACCTCCCTTGCTAACCACCTCCCATTTGAAATTGACTTCCCCTCTCACTTTTTCTATAAAATTTTTTATTATTAAATTACTATACTTTATCAACTAAGTTATGGTTGGTTAGCCTTCCAATCCATCTATTTGTTCTCATATTCTCTTTACCAAATAATTTTTTCCTACTAAATAAGAGGTCCAAATATATCTTCATCAATGTCAAAAGGTACTCAATTCCAAACTCATTAAAGGTAGATGGACGTCAAAGGTCTAATTCTACATTTATTTTTGAATTTGTTAAAGCTTTAGAAATTTAATGTTTCAAGAATTAATTTTTCTTTCTTGTGTTTTCAGGAAGATGAGAGGATGGGGCTTAGATCCAAACATTCTGTCTTTGACCTATTGCTTGTTCATAACTAAACTAGCAAATCATTAAGTTACACAATGAATTCTTGACTAGTTTGCTTTATAGTAAATAATATTCTACCATTTCATCACAATTTGTAACCATGCAATCTATGTCACTACCTTAATCACAGTAATATGTGCTAGAGTTGGATGGACTGGAACTTGGCAAGTAACAAAGTTACTTAACAGTTGTATTTCTTATTCATTGTAGGTATTGGCTGAGCTGAACAAGCAACTGGCATATAGGTTTGTTCTTCTAGAGCTAACTCAAAGTTTTATTTTAAAAAAAAAAATTACCAGATTATTATAATATGTACCATTATATCATAAGATAACCAATTTTCTTCTTCTCTTCTTTGATCTACAGACTTTAGCAATAATTCCTATACCTCATGATTTTCTACAATTTGGATCAGTTAAGATGGGGTAATATTTCCAACAGTAGTTCATGTGCAATATTTTGATCTAAATGGATACATGCTGCAGATTGATGTTGGCGTGTATGATTAGTAGTAATTCACTCTTTAAGTGTATAATTACTTACTATGGCACCAGATATTGAAACTACATGGAATGAGTGAGCATATATTAATAAGTCACGTGTCATGGCCATCTTGTAGTAATCGTGAAGCTTGCTGTGGTAAACTATACGAGGGACTTATTTACACAGAACGGACAAACTCCTGTAGCTGTTTTATCTGATATATATAGTAGTTGCCTGAATGAGAAGGCTAAGCAACATAAAATCTAGATGTGCCCCTGTATATGAGTTTCCTGCTGCCATACCGACCAATCTGGATGTGTTAAATGAAATAAGTTCCATCAAAATTGTAGTTCTTCTGCCTGGGAACCACTTATTCAGCATAGATATTTATTCTGTTCAGACCAAACAACAAAGCTCAAGAATAGGGATGTTTTTGTGACATTTGTGAAAAAAACAAATACTCAATTTCCCCATTAATATTGGAATGTTGACCTTCTAAAATGAGTCCACTTGTCAGGATGTTGATGAATTTGAATGCTGTGATTTCTTGTAGTGAAACGCCTCAAGAATCAATCCACCAGTAGTCATTTCTAAAGTTGCTTGGTTGTTTGGTTATCAAAGTGGTACTACATGAAATCCAAAAGACGCTGTTGTAGTCATTTTCCGAGTTTCCATTAGTTTTGATATGTTTGTATATAATTTTTTTATCCTTTAGCACTCTCTAGCTATAGCATGTTTCGTATCAACTATGAAACTTAAGGAGTAACCCTGAAGAACAGAAAATGAAAGGATTCAAATGAAAAGTAAACCCAACACTAGTTCCCTACCAAATAGTTGTTCCTATGCAACTAAACACCCCTCTTTCAATACTTCCTTACTAAACTAGTTCCCAATTAAACTAGTTTTTCCTAACAGAAGAGGATATAACAAACCCAGACTCCTAATTATGTTGGTCAGTAAGTGATAATGTTGCAGATTTGGATCTGGAAGTGAACGCCGCCTGCAGTACCTAACTAATAAAAAATGACAGAAATGAAATCGAGAAAACAAAGCGAAAGGAGAGAATAGCATCCATGCAACCGTTTGTCATCGATAAATTAATCTCTATAATAGAATTTCAACAGAAAAGAAAATATGATCACTATCATCCACAAGCTGCTTTGAATGAAAATATGGATTTGAGATGACATAGATTAGATCAGAATTTTACCAGATCATGATATATCCGAATGCTTTAAGATGGATCTGAGATAAGATCAACGACGAACTGTTTCGATGAGGGCCAAACTCTACAGGCGTGTACCCGGCGACAAACTTTGGAGCTGGTGAGTGGTGACAAACTACTTGAACACGGCCCCGCTACGACGAGGGTTGGATGCGTGTTGGATAGCAACGGCGGTGTGCGACGAGGGTTCGAGCAGGTTGGAGAAAGCTGTAAACAAATCGAGGATCGGAGGAAACCGAGAACGCTAGGGTTGGGGGGAACGGGGAGACGGATCGTGTGAGTTGGGAGAGGATTTGGGTTGTAGGGTTTGCGTTGGCGGTGTTAAACGGGTTTCCATGAAAGTTTAGCCTTGCTTTCAACTTGAAAATTTTTTATTCGTAAAATTATAACTTTTAGATAATATAATAATTTAATTTTAAAAATAAAATACTATATTATTTATTTTTAACAAATTTAAATCTTTATTTTTAAAATTAAACTTTATTTTTTTAAAATAGAAGATTTTAACTTTATTGTTTAGACTTGTATTCAACGATAATTTGTGACAATTTGATTTTTTTTTTTGCTTATGAGTCATTTAATGATAATATAAAATATATATTTTAGAAATCAATTTCATATATAAGTTGGTTCCAAATATCTGTCATCAAAAAATAATAAAAACATAAAAACATATTATAACTAAATTAATTATTATAAATTTTTTAAATATATTAATATTTAATAATTTATTTAGAACTATCTTATAGGATCTTAATTAAATATTAAAAATAAATTATGGGTGAAATTTATGAGTGAAACTATCATTTAAATATAAAATGTATAAAGATCATTTCTCCTGTGTTTAAGGAAGTGAAAATGTTTAAAATATAAAATTAATTCAGATTAGTCATTAACTAAGATTTTAGAACTTAATTGTTTGATTTAGCTATGTTAATCATGGTTTGTAAATACACGAACCCGATTGTAGGATCGTACGATCTTGCAATCCGGATAGTTTAGAATCGATTTTGTGTTAGATGGAAAAAAGCGTTATCGGGGGATGAATAACAAGTTTCATACACATTTATAATTCATTCAAAAAACCACATAGTTATGCAGCAAAATTAAAAAAGACAAAGCAGAAATATGATGGCGTCCCACAAGTGCACAGGAGCGTCATCGAATAATAAAATATAGGGTTGGTTTGAGAAAGCTTGCTTAAGGAATGAGGAGAGAAAATGATACAGGAGGAGATCCAAAATAATATTCAGATTTATATATTTAGGGTTTTTTAATTGGTTATATATTTTTGTTTAGTTTGTTCCTAAATCTTAGGAAACTAAGTCTTGTTGGTTAAATTTGTTCCTAAATTTTAGAAGACTAAGTCTGGTTGGTTTAGAGTTTTTTAGGGATATGAGTGCTATATAAACTCATGCTTAGATGATGTTTAGGACAATTTTTTTTGATATTGAATCAATTTGCTTCGCTTAAGCCACGTTATGGCTATATTTCTATTTTTCTCTTCTCGCTCTTGTTTTTCTCAATAAGGTTTAAGCCCAGTTTTGGCTACTCCTTATCTTGTTATTACTTTTTTTATTTTTTTCTCATAAATCCCTCTGAAACTTCTCGCCCCAAAATAATCTATATTTTGCCCGGCGTCCGTTGGTATCAGAGCTCATTAAGATCCAATGGAGGGTCATCGTGGGAGTGGTCGTAGTCGTAATAGGCAGGTTCTGATATCAGAGCTCATTAAGATCCAATGGAGGGTCATCGTGGGCGTAGTCGTGGTCGTAACAGGCAGGTTTCGATTGAGGAAGCCCAGCACCGTGATCATAATATCCAAGATATAATGATGATTGAAGATTTACAGAAGCAAGTTGCGGAATTAACCCAGCGTTTGGCAGCGCGGGATCTTGAAGATCGTAAGATCTCTGATGGTAACTCTGAGTCTCATTTCGAGAACCCGTATCATCGTCGTGCTACATATCGGGAACACCATGATCAAGAGGAACGATTTGGGGACTTTGGTTTCCGAGTGGATCTTCCTAATTTTTTTGGCACATTACAAGCGGAAGGCTTCATTGATTGAATCAACGAAGTAGAGAGGATTTTTGAATATAAAGAAGTAACTGATCACATCAAAGTAAAGTTGGTCGTTATCAAGTTAAAAGATTGAGCTTCAGCATGGTGGGAGCAACTTCGACGATCACGGGAGAGACAAGGTAAATCCAAAATCACTGATTGGGAAAAAATGAAGAAACTAATGAGGATGCAATTTCTTCCCTTCGGCTACACCCAAACATTGTATCAACGACTCCATACCTTGAGGCAAGGAGCTAGAACCGTTGACGACTATACAGAGGAATTCTATCAGCTTATTGCTCGGAATGATTTGTCTGAGACCGAGGAGCAAATGGTAGCGCGATATTTAGGTGGATTACGTCAACCCTTACAAGACACCCTGAGCCTTCACTCACTCTGGACCATTTCGGAGGCCTATCAGCAAGCCTTGACAGTTGAAAAACAATTAAACCGAAGACCGACGACTAGGAGAGATCAAAACAATCGAGTTGTTCACCCTCAAGAGCCGCGCCCTTCTCAGCAGCCACCACAAGGTAACCCTAAGACCACTATCAAGTGTTTTCGATATGGTGAACAGGGGTATCGAGCTTCGAAGTGTAAAAGATCCCCAGATCAAAAAAATAAGACTCTGCTAGTTGAGGAAGACATAGAGGATGAACTCGAACAGATTGATGAGCCGATTTATGATGATGAGGTTCTTTATGGCGATGGTCATGAGACTCTCGTCGTACGCAAGAGCCTACTGGTCCCTAAGGAAGAATCTAAAGATGATTGGATGAGAACCAACATCTTTCACACGACATGCACGGTTGCAGACAAAGTTTGCAAGATGATCATTGATAGTGGAAGCTGTGAAAATATTGTATCCAAAGAAGCTATTCAAAAGCTACAGTTGAAGACAGATCGTCATCCAAAACCCTACAAGTTATCATGGCTAAGTAAAGGAAGTGAGGTAACTGTAAATAGGAGGTGTCTTTTATCTTTTTCTATTGGCAGCAAGTATTATGATCGAACGTGGCGTGATGTTGTGTCAATGGGCGCATGTCATGTATTGTTGGGACGACCGTGGCAATATGTGTTGGGATCTTTAGGTGACATAAACACAAAAACGCAGCGGAAACAAGATCCCTCGAGCGATCCATGCGAAAGAAAAACTCGTACGAAATCATCTATTTAATAGATCTATCTAAAGCGTATATCTTTGGAGCGTGCCCTTACGTTTATCCCGCTCGTCCAAGCGTCGCCGGATCTCTTGCACGTTCAAGTGTCCGTGCCTCTATTCGTATCCACACGAACACGATATCTCTACTTCGGAGAAGAACTACCTTAATTGTGCTAGCAACTTGAGGTAGTTCACAAAACACCAAGAACCCAAGATGTGGGTTTCGGCCAAGATGGAGAAGAGAAGGAAGAGGGGAAAGAAAATGAGAAGTTGTCATCCAAATGACAAGGGACAAACTCTTTTATACTCATATCAAGAGGAGTTTTTCCATTTTAAACTTCCCTTCATTAAACATTTTAATGTAACTCTCTAACTTTTCATGTAACTCTCTAATGGTGAGAAACTCTCCATCTTCCTCTCTTATTAATTCATTAAACATTTTAATGAATTAATATTTCATCCAAATGTGGTTGAGTCTAATCTAAATAAGTTTAACTTAAATTAGATCTCAATCCATAATCCAATTGGATTCACTTGAGTCTAAGTCAATTAATCCAATTCCGATTAAATCTTAGCCAAAACAAGATAAATTAATCTCCGAAGCATCGTGTCCTTAGTGTGTGACCCAATAGGCTCTCGTAACGTTGGCAATGTGTCTAAACCAATTTAGACACAAAAGCAATGAGCGGCATCTAGCAATGCATCAATGCTACCCAAGTAACAAGAAAGTCGGGATCCGACTTAACCTTTGTGACTATGGCAATGTATGACCTTGTCCTTCTATCCTCGATATCTAGATTGACCAATGAGGCATAGACCGTGTCATCCTCGATCAATCTTTGTGTTTCTTGATCCCCGAGTAGACTCACTCAAACAATTGAACTCAATATCTCATATTGACTCAATTGAGCATGGTCATGCGTTTTAGCAGTCCTACTCGATCAAGGGGTCCACAGATATCACTCCCGTCATATGGGAGGGATAGATCTCATCTACATCACTCACATCCCTCCGCATAATTCATTACATACCCAGTGATCGCCTTTATAGTCCACCCTGTTACGGGTGACGTTTGACGATACCAAAGTACATAACTCCTTATATAGGGAACCGTAGTGACTTCAGGTTTAAGGACTATTCATACCAATTGTCACATCAGAAAGTTTATGACACTCATATGACAATCTATGAAACTTTCTCATGGCGGGTCATTCAGTACACATGCTCCAATGTATACCCATGTGTCAACTTGATATCACATATCCATGACTTGTGAGCTCAAGTCATCAGTTGACCTACATGCTAGTCTCCATGTATTAATATTGTCCTTGAATATTAATACTTGACTAGGAATGGTTTAGAGTAGTGTTCTCTACATCATCTCACTATCGATTCAACCAATCGATATAATGTAGATAAGAACCTACTACCCAAGGACATTATTATACTTAGTTATTTGGCACAAATACAAAGTAAGTATAATAACCAAACATGCCTTTATTAATAATAGAATATGATACAAAATGCCCCTAGTTAATCATCATATAATTGGCTCTAGGGCTCCTATTAACAATATGATCGCAGCGACATTCATAATGGGCGGAAGAACACATACACCCTCAGCATCAAAGGGAGGAACATCGTATTGGCTCCTTGACGAGAAGGAACCCCTTCAAATTTGGTAACCAATAATTGTACACTATTTTCTATGTCCAGATTTTTGAATGAGATGAAGCACAGAGATGTAGTCTATGCTTTGCTTTCTTTCAAAAGCAATGTAATAGACCCGGACTCGGATCTACCAGCTGAAGTGCAACAACTCTTATCAGACTTCACTGAGTTGATGGTTGAAAACCTTCCTCCAGGACTTCCCCCTATGAGAGATATTCAGCACCAGATTGATCTTGTCCCGGGGTCAAGCTTGCCGAACCGACCGACATACCGTCTTAACCCTAAGGATGCCGAAGAGCTACAACGACAAGTTATGGAGCTATTGAGACAAGGCTATATTCGTGAGAGTATGAGCCCCTGTGCAGTCCCTGCTCTACTTGTACCAAAGAAAGATAGTTCATGGCGCATGTGTGTTCATAGTCGAGCTATCAACAAGATCACAGTGAAGTATATATTTCCGATTCCTCGTTTAGATGATATGTTGGGTCAACTTTCTGGTTCTAAGATCTTCTCCAAGATCGATCTTCGGAGTGGATACCACCAGATTCGAATCAAGCCAGGAGATGAATGGAAGACAGCCTTCAAGACACAACATGGTACGAGTGGATGGTCATGCCTTTTGGACTGTCCAATGCCCCCAGCACGTTCATGAGATTCATGCATCAAGTCTTACGGCCTTTTCCTGGGAAGATTCATAGTTGTATACTTTGACGACATCCTTATTTATAGTCCGACGAGGCCTTTACACCTTGATCACCTCCGAACTATTTTTGAGAAGCTAAAGGCAGAATCCTTGTTCGTCAACAAAAGGAAGTGTTCTTTTTTTACGACTACAGTTTCTTTTCTTGGATTTATAGTGTCTACTGAGGGTGTCCGTGCAGATCCATCAAAGATAGAGGCAATCTTAGAGTGACCACAGCCAAAAACATTCATAACGTCCAAAGTTTCGATGGATTGGCCTCTTTTTATCGCTAGTTCATTCAGAACTTTAGTACCTTAATTGCTCCTATAACTGAGTGTCTCAAGGAGTGCGAGTTCAAGTGGAGTGAAGCGGCTATAACTAGTTTTTAGCTGGTGAAACAAAAGATGACCGAAGCACCTATTCTAGCACTTCCAGATTTCGATAAACTGTTCGAAGTAAATAGTGACGCATCTAGCATTGACATTGGTAGTGTTCTAAGTCAATCAGAACGCCCTATTGCCTTCTTCAGTGAGAAACTATCTGGTGCCAAGAAAAATTATTCTACCTATGACCTGGAATTCTATGCTATTGTGCAGTCCTTAAAGCATTGACGTCATTATCTCATACAGAAGGAATTTATCTTATTCACAGATCATGAGGCTTTGAAATACATCAACGACCAACATAAGTTGAGTAGTCAACACACTAAATAGGTAAATTACTTGCAGGAGTTCACCTTTACACTAAAGCATCAATCAGGGAGTCTCAATCGCGTTGCAGATGCTCTGAGCCGTCGTTCCTCCCTGCTTACTACCATGAACATTAGGATTGCTGGCTTTGAAACTTTCTCAAATATGTATGCTGCTGATCCCTCCTTTAGCAAGATATTTCAAGAGGTAATTAATGGTCTTCGCAATGATTTTATTCTGTATAACGGCTTCCTATTTCGTGGACTACAATTATGCATTCCAGACTGTTCCTTAAAGCAACACATTATCAGAGAACTTCACAATGAAGGATACTTTGGCCGAGATTTGACATTAGCCCTTATCTCTTCTGACTTCTATTGGCCCAAGCTTACTAGCAATGTAGCTCATTTTGTGGATCGTTGCTTTGTCTGTCAGCAATCTAAGGGAACCCTCACCAATACCGGTTTGTATACTCCCTTACCTATTCCCGAAGTTCCTTGGTGCGACGTCAGCGTGGATTTCGTATTGGGTTTACCCCGCATCCAACGGACTTCCGATTCTATTCTAGTTGTGGTGAACCGATTCTCCAAGATGGCTCACTTCGTACCATGCAGAAAAACCATGGATGTTGTTCGGATTACCTCCCTTTTCTTCAAAGAGATTGTGCGTTTACACGGTATTTCTCAAACTATTATTTCAGATTGTGATATTAAATTTGTTAGTCAATTTTGGAAGAGTTTATGGGGAAAACTAGGTACGAAGTTAAACTTCAGCAGTGCCTATCACCCTCAGACAGATGGTTAGACTGAGGTAGTGAACTGGAGCTTGGGAAATCTTTTAAGATGTCTCACAGGAACCAAACCAAAGCAATGAGATCTAGTTTTACCTCAAGCAGAATTCGTATACAACAGATCAAAGAATAGGACCATTGGATTGAGCCCTTTCGATTTTGTTTATGGACGAAACCCATCCGGGATATTGGATTTAGTCCCTATTTCACGTCCAAGACAAGCTAACCCCAAGGCTGAGGAGATGGCCGAGCATCTTCGGGTCATTCATGAGCAAGTTAAGCAGGCTATTCAGGAAAGCAACACCGAGTACAAGATCAAAGCAGATCAACATCGACGTCGGGTCCTTTTTGACGTTGGTGATATGGTTTGGGTTGTATTAACTCGAGATCGCTTTCCTATTGGTGAATACAACAAGCTCAAAAATCGAAAAATTGGACCTTGTGAGATACTAGAAAAGATTAATGATAATGCCTACAGGTTGCGTCTTCCTAGTCACTTAAAAAACTTCTGATGTTTTTAATGTGAAACACTTAAGTCCTTGTGCTATGGAGTCGGATACACTCACCCTAAACTCGAGGATGAGTTCTCTTCAACTCCGGGAGACTGATGCAGGAGGGGATCCAAAATAATATTCAGATTTATATATTTAGGGTTTTTTAATCGGTTATATATTTTTGTTTAGTTTGTTCCTAAATCTTAGGAAACCAAGTCTTGTTGGTTAAATTTGTTCTTAAATTTTAGGAGACTAAGTTTGGTTGGTTTAGAGTTTTTTTAGGGATATGAGTGCTATATAAACTCATGCTTAGATGATGTTTAGGATAAGTTTTTTTTATATTGAATCAATTTGCTTCGCTTAAGCCACGTTACATCTATATCTCTATTTTTCTCTTCTCGCTCTTATTTTTCTTAATAAGGTTTAAGCCCAGTTTTGGCTACTCTTTATCTCATTATTACTTTTTTATTTTTTTCTCGTAAATTCCTCTGAAACTTCTCGCCCCAGAATAATTTATATTTTGTCCGGCGTTAGAAAAGAAGAAGAGAGAGCTTTAGTCCTTGGGGGAGAGATGCATGGGTGGAATCGAGGATTTCAGTTTAGCTAAAATGCTAGTTGATGCCCTATGTATTGTTCATATTCTAATCTTCATATTTATGTCCTTGTAGAGATCTTAACTATATCACAATGTTAGCCATGCAGAAGTACACTGGAGTGCTTCCTCCTTTGGCATCTAATGTCACTAAGTTGAATACGTAACCTAGAGAGTTCGATTAAAGGATTACCCCTGTCATAGAGGGCTCCCCAGTCATATGCCTCTAGGTTACGCTAGACACTTCCTAACATAGGATAGGGAGAAACTCATTAAGTCGTGTTAGCTAATAAAGGATTAACCTCCATTTTGAGGCAATATCCGAGATGTCCGATTAAAGGTTGGCCTCTATCACAAGCTCCCCAGTCATACGATCTCAGACATTTTCTGTACGTGGTGACCAAACCTCACAACTACATGAATCTATCATTCAAGTATTTCAATAAACACATGCTAGGCAACATACATATAAAATAAGCATAATCATTTCATTGAATTAGGAAATGCACAAATACATAATTCATATAACATCATCACATTGTAGATACATCCTACATCCTAGATGTGGAAAATTACTTCATTACAAGGGGATAAACAACAAGAACAATATTAAGCTCTTGTAACCAAAACCTAGAGAGAAAAGAGAAGAGAAGCTTATCATCGAGGCATGGGTCTTCTTGGAGGATCTCCTTACTCTGAAGGTGGACAGTGTTGGTGCCGGAAGCACCATATCGAACCTTGTTTTGATATTGGCAAAGGGTTCAAAATTAAGAATTATTGGTGCTCTAACGATGTTACTCAAGTGTGCAGGAAAAGTCCTAGGAACACTAGGCACGAAGTCCTGGTTCGTGGAATTGGGCACCAAGTCCCAGCCGAGGGTTGGACACCTAAGACCTGACCGAGGGTTGGACACTAAGTCCTGGCCGAGGGCTGGGCACCGAAGACCTGGTGAGTAAAGTTGGGCACTAAGTCCTGGTCGCGGACTGGGCATGAAGACCTGGTGAGTAAAGCTGTGCAAAAGTCCAACCGGAGGAGCCGGTTGATAAAAAGGTAAATTCTCTCGAGAGGAGTAGGTGAGGGGTGCGTTCCCCGTGGAGGGAATATTAGGCGTCGGTTCAACCTAGGGTTCCATTTAGGAGACCCAAAGTTAGAACCAAGACAGCTTAGGCTGTAAATAATGTCTAACATATATTGTGTATATGCTTCTTGTGTTTTGGAACTAACCCTGGTTGCAAGAAATGATGGGACTGTGTTTCTGCAGCTCAGGCGCCTCATTGGAAGGAGGCGCCTCACTGTCTTAGGCACCTATAAGGATACAGGCACCCCAGTGCAAGACCAAATTGAGACCATCGAAGCAAACTGCCACGAAAGCCTATGGACCAAGTCAAGCTAGGCGCCCCAGACAGCTCAGGCGCCCCAGTCAGCTCAGGCGCCTCAATGAAGGGGATAAGCACTGACCGAGCCTGCGGATTAGAGTTCGCGCAGGGGAGGCCACGTGTAGGTGCCCCCTTCAACACAGGCGCCTAGGAGACGACTATAAAATGGGGTTCACCCCCAAGGCTTGGACACAACTTGCTCAATTCTCTTTCAACACTTTAACTCAAGCGCTATGCTCCGGCACGCTCTGCATTCGAGATTCAAGCGCCGACGACGACCGGCTGCTCCGAGATTCCATCCACTTCGGTCGTCGGTAAAACGTTAATTTTCTTAAGTGTTGCAACTGCTTTTTCAAGTCTATATCTGTACTCGAAACTGTAATTATTTTTACGAATATAGAATTGCCAACGTAAACGGTCAAGGACCGTGGGCCTTGGAGTAGGAGCCGACCGCGACTTCGAACCAAGTAAAACAAATCGTGTTAGTGACTTTGCTTTACTATTTCCGCTGTGTATTTCTCTTAAATTGTTCGAAAATTTTCAATCGATATTCACCCCCCTCTATCGATTTACTCCTATCCAACAAGTGGTATCAGGGTGGGGTTACTCAAACTTAGTGCAACCACCAGTTGAGTATTTTTTTCGGATTTTTTCGCTTGTTATTTCAAATAAATAATATTTGTGCGTGGGTTTAAAATATTCTTACGCCTTTTTTAATTTTGAATTCTTATTTTTTCACCATAAGTCAGATTTAATATAACAATCAATTTTTTAAAATTTGTCATAAATTTTTTATTATTTTATTATTATTTTACCTCAAAATTCGTGCAATACTTTTTAAGCTAGTTGTTTTTTTCCTCCCGCACTATTAATCCAATGCCAAGTCTTGGTACATTTTTGTTATTTCTTTTGTGTACAAGGTTTAAACTAAATGACAAACCAAGAGTAGAACAGTGCCCGCCCACCACTATTCTCCGGCGAGAACTTCAATTTTTGGAGAAGTCAAATGGAATTCCATCTGAAGGCCCATATGGACATATGGATGATCATTCAAACAGGGTTCTCCTTCCCTACAGAAGATGGACTATCAATCGCCTGGGACAAATTGGACGAGCCAACTCTGAGGAAGATAGAGACTGATGCTAAGGCAACAGTAATTTTACAATGCGACCTGACCAAAGAAGAATTAAAGCGGGTTGGATCCTTCAACTGTGCTAAAGAGATGTGGGAGAAGCTAATCAACCTACACGAAGAGAGCTCCGATATTGAGATCTTAGAAGGTGCGATGTCGAATCATCGGAGGATCCGAACGAAGAAGAAGAAGATCAAGTAAGCTATCTTGCACTCTCAGTGCAAGCACAAGAAGCCGAGAGAGATTCTGAACCTGATTACGAAGCTGAATCCAAACCAGGATCAGAAGATGAGATAGAATACGTACCTGACTTCAAAATCGAACTAGAGTCAGAAGACGATTTCCGAGAAAAAATTGGTAACTAATTTTGAATCATTTTCTGAATTAAGGTTAAATAATCAAGCTGATACTGCAATGGTCGAGGAAGGTATAGTTTCCATTGCAGGGAAAACTCCAAGAGAACTACAAAGAGGTCTCAACCGGTACCTGAGTCCGACTCAGACTCAGAATCTGACAATGAAGAAGGGGATCCTCGGAAACTGGTCCGTTGGGCTTGCGACCACTACAAAATGCTGAAGAAACAATCAAGCAAAAGAAAGATGACTAAAATCAAGGGGGAGACCTCCAAAAAGAAATCAAAAGGTAACATTGTAGATTTAAAATCTATCAGTCATATAGTATGTTATAAATGCAGGGAGAGAGGGCATTACCAAGACCAGTGTCCCACTCATAAAAGTTGGTCTTCACCGTCTACAATAAAAAGAGCTTCCAAGAATGTCGGACAAACAATCGACAAAGGTAAATTTATAGTATTTGAAAATCCAGTATTTACCTTGAATAATGTGATTGATTCATATAAATTAGTTAAGGCAAATTTAGAAAATTGAAACAAGAAAATGAAACCCTGAAATATAAGGTCAATGTGCTAGAAAATTTAATTCATAATCTTGCTGAATTCGAAAATCCGGAGTATTACTCTAATTGTGACCTTACTTAGATAATTGTTTGCTTTAATTGTGTGTTGTTTTTTTATTTTATTTTAGAATTAGGATTGGTTAGTTTAAGGACTAAAGAGTTACTTAAAACTTGAACAACCTAGTATTAGGTAGAGGTGAGATGATAGTACGTAAGGGAAGCCTTTCTAATAAGGTCAAGTGGGGTAAGGCGTACCCTACTCAATTTGTTTAGTCTGGTGGAACTAGCCGAAGCTACCGATCCAAAACCTAAACTAGTTAGACCAAAATTTTTCAAGAAGTGATTTGAAAATGAATTTTGATAAAAGGCTTTGACAAGGAAAGGGTTGTTGCTCCAATAAGGCTACGACCAAAGAAGGCCTCTGTGTCTCGCCAAGACCTGAAAGTCAATTATCGAAACTCAAAATCAACTTACTATTTGATAAATTTGAATCTAACACAAGTTTTGATTAAATCTTAGATTTAACACTAGTTCGAAGATAAAGATAATGCATCTCGTAAAAAGGATAAGATTACCTTGTTTTGTCACTTAGAAATGGGTGAGATGCTTAGGACCTAAAAGTTTAGTCCAACCAACCTTATAAACTGAATCAATTTCATCTTTAATTTATTAAACCAAATTCAAAATCATTATTTTTTTAATTCAACATAATTATTCTTCATAATTTAACTCAACTTTTTGAATTCAACTTTTTCAAAATTAATACTTAACAAAATTCAAATTTAACTTTTTAATGTCGAAAATCAAATTTAACTTTTCAAACCAAGATTTAATTTTTCAAATCATTGTACTTAAACTTAATCATTAAATACTTTAGGTTTCTTGTTGCTCACTTACCTGAAAATTATTCAATGATTGTAAATATTTCTATACAAAGAACTTCTTTTAGACAATCAATTTATTCTTGAAAAATAAGTGTTGCAAAAGTCACCTTGGGTATTACTTAGGATGTTTTTTTCTAAGAAAAATGTCTGCAGTCCGGGTTTTGATATTTATATATTTTTCGGACTTAAGTGTGTTCTTTTTCTCTCTTGAAAATCATTTTAAATATATAATTTCTTCTTTCCAGTACTTTATATTAACTTTTTCGAAAGGAGAGAGAAAAAGAAGAATTTATTTTTCAAACTGTTAAAACAAAATAGTTTTCAAAAGTTGTTTTAAACTTAGTTTTTTGTTTCTTCTTTTTGATTGAATCAAACCCTAAGACTCAGAGGAGGATTAACATGTGATCAGCAAGCCTCCTAGGACTGTGTCAGGTTTAGGGGGAGTTCAAATTAAAAGAAGTATTAGAAGGTTAAAATACTATATTCTCAAATAACATTTTTTTAATATCTTCATCCTTTGAACATCTCTAAAAACATTTTACTGTGATTAGAAAATCTCTAAGACACATAGGAAATCTTCTTGTGGTCAACAAGGTTCCTAGGATTGTGTCAGATTTAGGAAAATTCCAATCAATAAAATACTTAGATTTTTAAATTTTCTTTCTCAAGTACTTAGAATTTGTTAAATATTTTCTGAGAAAGAATGCTTAGTTTGTTTTGGTGCTTATCACTTAAGTGTAAATATTGTCAAAAATACTGCTCTTAAAAAACTCTTTCAAAAGTCTCTCTACTTAAGAAATTTTTATTCTCCTTTAAGTTAAGGATTAAGTGGCTAAAAGTTCTGATGATAGACATATTGACCCATGCTTAAACTTAAAATCATACTTGGAATAAAAAATAAGTGGTTAAATGTTCTGAACCTAAACTTATTGATTAAATATTTTAAGATTTTTTTCATGCATGGAGTGAATAAGAATATACACTTGATTCTAATTTTGTTCTTGAGCAACAATTCTTCATTTTTGCTTAATTATTTCAAAATTTTGTTACTTAGAAATTATCATAATTCTGGACATTATTTTACTTAGAATTATTTTTCGCTCAAATTTTAATGTTTTCAAAACTCATAGGCTCTGATACACAAATTTTGTTCTTAAATCTTCTTTCAAAATATATTTTTCAAAAAGTTCTTTATTGATATATGGCCAAGGGGGAGAGTAGAACAAGTGAAATTAAAAGTTAAATTCTTTCTTAGACTTTTTCCCCCTTTTCAAAGAATGTTTATCTTAGAAGCTCTCAAAAATATTTTCACTTTAACCTAATGTTTTTTCTAACTTAGAATCTCCTTTGTGATACTCAGAAAATTTTGTTTCAAAATATTATTTCAAACTGAACTTATGAGTATTTTTATACTTAGAACTCTTTTCAAGTATCAAATCATGAGGGAGCTTTGTGCAATGTTTCAGTTTTGTATTTGGAAATTGTCTAAAACATAAGGAGAAGAGTTTTACATTAAGGGGGAGAGAAAGAAAGAGAGAATGGAAAATTTTTTAAATATTTAATTTTTATCTCTTTTTTAAAAAGTAAAGTAAAAATTTCTAAGTACTTCAAAAAAATTTTGTGCTAAGTGTTGTTAAAATTTCAAAGTACTGTCAAAATACCTCAAGTGCTTTCAAATATTTCTAGTGCTTCAAAAATTTCTAAGTATTTCAAAGTGTTTAAAATTTTTTTAAGTGCATGTTTTTTTCCTAAGTAAAATTTTCCTTAGTAAACAAAATTTATCTGAGCAAATATTTTTTGAAAATTTTGGCTAATGTTTCTAAGTAAAGTTTTTTTGGTGAAAAACTTGTCTAAAAATTTCTTAAAGATTTAGTTTTTCAAAATACACAAAGTGTTTCCAAGCAAATTCTTCTAAGTATGCAAAATTTTTTTTGTAAACAAATATTTTCACAATTCTCAAAGTTGAACCCTCTTTTAAGGGAAATTTGGCTTCATAATTTTGCCTAAGTAAATTTTTTTTTAGTAAAATTCTTTTTGCAAAGCCTTGTAAGTAAAAGTTTTTTTAACAAAATTTAGGCTTGCAAAACTTTTCAAAATGGAAAATTGTCTATGTGTAAAAAGTTTTTTGTTGGTACAAATGCTTTTACTTTATTTTTGAAAAACACTTTGTCGAAAACATGAAGCACTTAGAAGTTTTACAAAAACTGCATATCATTGGAAAAACTCAAAAACTCCCTATTAGATATTTTGTTCACCCATGAATATTTTTTTTGATATATGTCAAAGGGGGAGGAAAGGTCAAAGTTAAGTGTTTTATAACATAATCATTCAGGGTTGCAGGGGAAGGATGAGAAATAAAAAAAATTTTACGGTTCAAAACTACATTGGTTTTAAACTTTACTTTGCTCAAAACTGCTAAAATTTATTGGGTTTTACCTTCTTTTCGTAAAGGTTATAATTGTTAGATCGTTGACGGTTGCTAGAGGGGGTGAATAACACTTCTCGTTTTTCTTCTACCTACGTTGTTAGTTGCGCAAGCGGAAATACAATAAAATAAAACTAACAACGTAAACAATGCTAACAATACGGATTTTACTTGGTATCCACTCCTAAGGGTGACTAATCCAAGAATCCTTCGGTGGATCACTCCCCGGATAACCTCCGGCAAGCCCTTGTCGCTCCTTGTGGGTGGAGAAACCTCGCCACAACACCTCGACAATATCTGAGCACTTAGACTACTATTTGGCTTTTACCCAAAGCCAAATTCGTCAAACCTTTCAGGCAACACGAAGTCCCCTTAAATAGAACTAAGACTAAAACCCACCAGTCGACTGCCCCCAGCCAAATCCGACCATTACATGCCTAACATTCGAATTTTGGCTGCTACCAGTCGACTGCTCCCAGGGCAGTCGACTGGTCCAGGGTGCAGAACCTACTGTCAATTTCTGTATGTGCTGGCAGTCGACTGTTATAATTAGGGATGACAATTTCACCCGAATTCGATAGAGAATCCGACATCCGACCCGAATGGAGGAGGATATGGAGGGACTACCAATACCCGATATCCGACCCGAATACCCGATTAAATAAAAAATACATATATACATTAAAGATTTTTTCCCTCAAAACCTATTAATAATTTATATTAATGTTAGAAATAGATTATATATATGTTTAATCTATTTTTAAAATTATAGATATATATATTTTTAACTTTAATGTTAATTATAATGTACTTTTGTTCAATGATATAGTTGGATAAAAAGAAAAAAAATTATTAGTATACAAGATATCCGATCCTTTAATGGGTATGGGTATACCCGATGGATATCCGATACCCGATGGGTATGGGTACGGAGGATATAGAATCCGACCCGAACCCGACCCATTGCCATCCCTAGTTATAATACCAGTCGACTGCCCAGCCTCTATAAACACTCTTCCTCACTCTATTGACCCTCGTCGACATATGCCTTCAAGCATACTCCCTTGGCTTGCTCCTTGAAGTCCTCTTCCACCGGCTATCGTCTTTCGGATGCGCACGCAAGTCCTCGAGTTGCCTCCATTCGACCCTTCACTTGTGCCCTTTGAAGTCCACTTCTCAGCTTGCCCTTGGAGTCATCTTCCCTCGGCTCTCGTCCCTTTACGACTTTGCTAACTCTTCACCAGCAGCCTTGACTATTACCTTCGCGCCCTCTTCGTCTTCGGCCCTCGTCCCTCGGATGCACACAAGCCTCTAGCTTGTCTCCATGTCATCCTTCACGTACGTCTCGAAGTCCACGCCCCTTGGCTCATCATCCTTGCTATATCAAGGTCCCTCAGGTGCACACAAGCCTCCATCTTATCTCCATGCTACCCTTCACCGTACTGAAGCCGTCCAGCTAAGTCCATATGTGTAACCTGTATATCCTGCATACTCAAATACACATATTATATGACAAGGGAAAACCTAACTTAAATCTTTTGCCCAATCATCAAAACACATGGTCACTCCGGACCATAGATTGCCCCAACAATCTTCCCCTTTTTGATGTTTGGCAATATGTTTAAGTTAGGGAAACCAAATAGTAGTCAATAGCAATAACAATTGTTAAATCCGACACGTTTGACTAGGTTTCGAGAAATTTCGGAGGGTTACCGAGAGGTTCCAGGGTTTCCGAAGCCTTGGACATAAATTACAAGGACAAAGTCATAATTAAGTTTAAAACCGAGGGGCATCCTTGCGATTTGCCTGAAACTGTTGGACTAAATTGCAAATTGATCCCTCTCTTATATTCCTTGACCTAAACCCATTCGGCCCGATCACAGCCGCAACCTCTTCTCCGCACACCTCGTCTGCCGATCGAAGCCATCCTAACCTCTCCCTCTCCGGTTTCGACCGCAGCAGGAGGAGACGTGCCTACTCCTTCTCCATTCCTCTCACGCGCGATCACAACACCCTCTCCCATCCTCTCTGCTCCAGCCGGCGTCGGAGTAGCGCTCGTGCGGCTTCATCGAGGCTGATATCCCTACATCCAACGATGACCTTCACTAGGATTGGGTAGGGATTTCATTAAGCTTGGCTCTTCCGCAATTGGGATCGCCGCAAGTCAGAGGAAGTACCTAGCCCTAGTTCCTCTCTTCCAATCGCAATCTCCTGCTTGGGTTGTGAAGGTGTGTTGGCCAGATTTGAGCAGCATGATGGGTCAGAGAACTAGGATTCTGGTAAGGGTTCTTTCCTTGATAAGGAGTTTGGTTCGGATCGATGTTTGGCTTGTTTATTCTGACCGGTGTTGCAAGGAAACTGATCCTTGTGATGGCAGATCTGAGTTCGGGGAAATGGAGTTGGAAATCGAGTTCCAATGCCCCATTTTCTGCGTGTCTGCAACTGGGATCTGAGGTAAGAGCTGTGAATTGGAGTTGGATTTGAATTTTGTAGCAATTTGTCTTCCTGGATTTGGCTGCAGCGGCTAGGGATCGCTTCGGGAAAAAAATTGAGTTCCTAGGGTTGGAGTATTCTGTTTTTAACAGCTAAGGAGAGATTGATTCCTGGTGAGTCATGTTCTGTTTTGAAGCTTGTATGCTTGGTTGGTTTGTTGCCGTGCCATCCAATGGATAAGCCTGTGGTGTGGGATAGATAGGTTACTACTTGTATTGATGCTTAGGTTTAATCTATGAAAGGAGCTGATAGAAATTTCATATGTGCTTAATATTTTTTGGAATCAAACCTAATCATATATGTGCGGCTCATCTACTTGATCTAGTTGGACTAGGTTGTTAATCGAGTATATAGATCTTCTAGTGTTGTTCATGCTACTTAGAGTTGGATTTAGGTAAGGTTTAATTTGAGATTTAAACCTAATAACCTAATCTTGATGAGGTTGAATTGGAAATAAACCTAAACCTTAATTATGTGGGATAATTAGGGACCGTTCCATTTAATCAGACGTAATTAAATGGAAAGGAAATGATTAGGTTAACCCTGGTTTGGTTTTGGGATTTATTAGCTAGCTATCATTTGTATAATAGCTAATTAAATACATCCTTGATACAGGAGCTTGATTGAATTTATTGCTGCTTATTATTGGCGGGTGGTTCTATCTCCTTTGATACGGACTCCACTTACTTGGAGGCGGGTACCCTTTGACTTATCTTTTCTAATATTGTCATATTGTTATGCATAGACTGTTATAGATAGCAGTAAGTTTATACGCTATCCTTGTTTAGTAGGCTTGTTCTGGATACTTGTTGTTTATCCCTGAGTTATTATGCTGTTAGTTCCATACAGTCTCAGGTATTGTCATATCTATATGTATGCTTAGATATCTTGATGTATCTCTTGCATTTGACGTTGAGGGATCAGTAGTTTCCTGCTAGTATACCTTGTAGGTTACCAGTATTTCCTGTTATAGGATTCAGACTGAGACTTAGTATATTGAGGACTTGGTGAGGGAGGTATGTGTATCTATCATACACCATCTCTGCATTGTTGCATGCCGGCGATCAGCGACTCCCTTGTGGTTGAGCCTATCGTCTTCCGGTACATGATATGCGCACACGGCCACTCATGGGTTAGTGGATACCGTAGGATGTGTGCATTTGCCCTGTATTGCTCCGTTCGGCCACTATTTGGAGGGTGGTTCCGGGCGTGGTAGCAGCCAGGGATCCCTTCTCGCACTGAGCCACGAGGAGATGAGAGCTAGACTCCCCCATTGCTTGGCGTAGGAGCGGAGTCTCCACCAGCATCCTGTCCACCCGGTCACTCAGGAGCAGTGATAGCAGGGTGCGTACAGTTGTCATAGCTCTACCCTCTCAGACGTCACCTATGACAGGTGTACGATGATCTGACTGGTGTCAGGGGTGACACATGTCATTGCACCATGTGCATATTTTGCATCGTGCATTGTTTGCTGCACTTGATTTCTGCACTTGTTTGGCTTGCATATATTGGAGACTTGTTATCTGAGATTATATGTCTATTGGTGTTCCATTGGTATTTATTACCCTCTTTTCAGGTTAGCTGGATTCTGGTATGTATCTACCTCAGTATTTTCAGTACTAGTCTTTCTCTATTATTGATATGAGACTGTATTAGCGGAACTCTTATTGTTAGTATATCTTTCTATGCATATCTATTCTGGGTATCCGCAGAGTTCCTTTGGACTCACACCGTTGGTTATTTTCCTTAATTTCAGGTTGATGTCTACCAGGAGAGCCCTAGCCGCCAGTCCCTAGCTCGAGAGGAGCGCTGCTTTTTTTTATTTTATGTTGGTTTACGGTTATGGACCCTGTATTATGTACTTTGCTTCCGTTTCCATGGTTTTGGACATGTATTTCTGTTTTATTCGATGGGATTGTACTTTTGAGTCCTATGTTGGACTTCGTGGGGTTTTGACTTTGTTCCTGCCCCCTGGCAGCTCAGGTGAGTTCGTACTTTGGTTTTACGATGGTTATAGTTATATATCCGTTGTTTCTGCATGGATTTGAGGCCTAAGGCCATTTAACTGCGTGGTTGTGCTATTTGTATCTGTGTGTTTGTGTAAATTGTTCGCCGGACAGGGGAGGTGCTGTCCTATTTTCTATTGGATCAGCAGTTCCTGGGTCTCGGGGCGTGACAATTTATTTTTGGTATCAGAGCGTAGGTTTGCGATGCCTACTTGTTTTTACGAGGCTTTTCGGAGTTTTTCCGGCATTTATCTGATACCAATTTATTTTTGGTATCAGAGCAAGGTTTTGTCGGATCTTTTCGGATTTTTCGGGAAATTATCTGATACCAACTTATTTTTGGTATCAAGCCCAGGATGCGGGATACCATCGATTCATGAATTTCTCGGAATTTAAATCTGACACTGAACTGGTAGGTGTCGGAGCTCGGGTCTGATGTTATTCATCCGAGTACATTACGGATCTTTAAGGCCGTGGTTGCGATGGCAATTTGGGACTTGGCAGCGACAGGACTTCTCCAGGCAGCAAATAGGTAATTTAAGGTTAGCCTCTTGGTTTTGGTTATAATACTCGTTAATAATTTAACAGGTATGACGCGAGATGCTCATATTCCTGCACCGAGACGTGGTCGGGGGCGGCCACGTAAGGGGACTGTAGAGCCTCCGGCTGTAGAGCCATCTCAGAGGACCACTGATAGATAGCCTGATAGTCGAGGTCAGACTCCGCAGGACATCCAGGGGGGTCAGGGTTCCCCGACTCAGAGGGTCCCTACTCCATTCCCATCAGCAGTCACTACTGCCCCTCCTGCTGTGTCTACTCCGGTAGTATTCACTGTGTCAGCGGCCGTACCACTGCCGACACATTTATTATCGGTAGGATCTGCACCGATGTTCCCTGCAGTTCCATCAGAGACACCTATTCCGACACATCTCGCAGTTACCTCGGTGGTACCTGCCCCGATTATCCCCACTATTCCATCGGAGGCGCCTGTACTTGCTCCGATGTATTCTGCAGTTCCACCAGCAGCACCGGGTCTGTATTATCAGACTACGCCATCATCAGTACCGGCACCATCGTATGCTACTCCACCCCCGACTATGACTGCTGCAGCGTATCCCCCTACTCAGACTACGATGCAGGCCCCGGTGCTCCCTTCAGTTCCACCGGCATTTGTTGCCCACAGATTTTCTACTGCACCTATGGTACCACCTGTGGTGTCCACCCCGATCATGCCTACGGCTCCTTCTATGATTCTTGTACCGGGATGTTCCACCATGCCCCCTGCGGTATTTGCTCTTACCGATGACGTTAGAGATCGAGCCCGGATTCCGATGTTGGCGGTGTCCGTAAAGGGCCGATTCACTTTATTCCAAGGAGGACCGGATCCAGCTGCGGCCCGAGAGTGGATCAGGACACTTGAGAGTACTTTTCGTTATCTGACGTGTTCGGAATGGGAGAAGGCTTAGTTGGCCATTTATCATCTGCGAGATCAGGCGTATGCCTGGTGGACTACGCAACAGACCGTCATCGGTGAGGAGTACGTCACCTGGGACACATTCCGGGAGGCATTTGAGGCGAGGTACCTTCCAGCAGCGTTCCGTATGGCTAGGCGACAGGAGTTCATGGTTCTCAAGCAGGGAGACTCATCAGTACTGGAGTATGAGGCGGAGTTTAACCGCCTATCAGAGTATTGCCCTCACCTGGTTGCAGACGACATGGAGAGGATGACTCAGTTTCATCAGGGTCTAGCGGCATACATTCAGACTCGTATGTCAGGATTTGTCCCGACCTCCTATCGAGAGGCATTAGAGCGAGCGCTCATTATTGAGATGACTCAGCACAGATTGTTTGGGGGTAAGAAGAAGGGGAAGCAGACTGCGACGGACTCAGCTCAGACGCAGCAGCCACAGACTATTGGACAGAAGCGCGGCAGCCACACTCAGGCAGCTTCTGGCACTTCTAGGGCATCCTCTAAGCCCCAGAAGTCGAGACATTCTTCCACCGGATCCTTCCAATCTTCTTAGCAAGACCGGAAGAAGACTGCACCGACATCTTACTGTACCCGTTGCGGATCCAGAGAGCACGTAGTAGCAGACTGTCGCCTGGAGTAGGCCGTATGCTACTACTGCAGACTACCAGGACACTTGAGCAGGGACTGTGCCTTGAAGGCACAGAATGAGAGGATGGGAGCCACTAGCCAGACTGGACATTCGGGACAATCGGGAGCTCATAGAGGCGGACGGAGGACTCAACCTTCATTCCGCCAGCCGTATGCTGCCCCACCAGCATCTGCATACTTTATGCCAGGACATGAGTCTAGTTACACCCCAGCCTTATCTCAGAGCTCAGCTTCAGGACCTCTACAGCAGACTTATCCAGCTTATCAGTCTATGATGCAGCAGCCTCAGTACCCGGTGGGGGGGTCAGTTCAGCAGCCTCAGTCTCAGTTGCAGTTCCCACCTCAGCAGTACCCAGCCGTGCCACCACCACCGCCTGAGACTGGACGGATCTATGCTGTCACTCGAGAGGAGGCCCAGCGGGCCAATGGAGCGGTATTTCGCGGTACTATTTCTCTTTATGCCTTTCCTGCTGAGCTATTAGTTGATACTGGTAGTTCTTACTCTTTCATATCGCGGATATTCATGAGTAGGATTGGTAGATTGCCTACCGCTAGATTACAACAGTTATCTGTATCCTTACCCTCAGGAGAGATCTTGAGTATTACACAGGAGGTCAGAGCATGCCCATTAGATTTCGGTAGTATTACCCTCACGGTTAATTTGTTAATTCTGGAGATGGTGGACTTCGATATTATTCTTGGTATGGATGTTCTTACCGCTTATCATGCCACAGTCGATTACCAGACGAGGGTGGTCACTTTTCGGCCTCCGGACCAACCCTCGTGGGATTTCACTGGCATCAGGGATGAGGGCTTATCTGTTATTTCGGCGCTTCAGGCATAGAGATTGCTATCTCACAGGTGTCAGGGTTTCTTACTGTCATTTATTAGCACCGACGACAGCAGTAGCCCTCCGCTCTCGGACGTTCCAGTGGTCCGAGAATATCAGGACGTATTCCCAGAGGAGCTACCGGGTTTGCCTCCTAGGAGGCAAGTGGAGTTCACTATTGAGTTGATACCGGGGACTTCGCCGGCATCGAAAGCTCCGTATCGTATGGCACCAAGAGTGTTGGACGAGCTGAAGGTCCAGCTCCAGGAGTTATTGGACAGGGGATTCATCAGACCTAGCGTCTCACCATGGGGTTCCCCAATTCTCTTCGTGAAGAAGAAAGACGGTTCTTTGAGGTTGTGCATCGACTACAGACAGTTAAATGCAGTGACCATCAAGAACAAGTACCCCCTGCCACGGATTGAGGATTTGTTTGATCAGCTCAGGGGCACATCTGTGTATTCCAGGATTAATCTGCGATCCAGATATCATCAGTTGAGGGTTAGAGAGTCATATGTCCAGAAGACAGTGTTCCGTACCAGATATGGACACTACGAGTTTTTGGTAATGCCATTTGGGCTTACCAATGCTCCAGCGGTATTCATGGACTTGATGAACCGCGTATTTCTGGAGTATCTGGATCAGTTCGTCATAGTATTCATTGATGACATCTTAGTCTACTCTCATTCCGAGGAGGAGCATGCACAACATCTTCGCATCGTATTGTAGACTCTCAGACGAGAGCGTCTATATGCGAAGTTCAGCAAATGTGCCTTTTGGTTGTCATCAGTAGGTTTTCTGGGACACGTGGTATCTAGCAGAGACATCTCAGTAGATCCCCAGAAGATCGAGGCTGTTACCAACTGGGAGCAGCCGAAGTCAGTTACTGAGGTTCGCAGTTTCTTGGGACTAGCCGGCTACTACCGACGATTTGTTGAGGGCTTCTCGAGCATAGCTATGCCATTGACACACCTTACCAGGAAAGGCGTGAAGTTCATTTGGACAGAGGCTTGCGAGACCAGCTTTCAGGAGCTGAAGCGGTGATTGGTGACAGCACCCGTTCTCGTATTACCCTCGGGAGAGGATGGATTCGTGCTGTATACCGATGCATCTCATCGGGGGTTGGGCGCAGTTCTGATGCAGCACGGACGGGTAGTATCTTATGCTTCTCGACAGCTGAAGGAGCATGAGAAGAACTATCCGGTTCATGATTTGGAGTTGGCCGCCATCATCTTTGCTTTGCGGATTTGGAGGCACCACCTGTACGGTATTACTTTTGAGATTTTCACTGATCATAAGAGTCTCAAATACCTATTTACGCAGAAGGAACTCAATCTTCGACAGAGGAGATGGATGGAGTTCCTTAAGGATTATGATTGCACCATTAGCTACCATCCAGGGAAAGCTAATGTTGTGGCGGACGCATTGAGCAGGAAGCCCAGAGGGACTTTGGCCTGCCTCCGGGCATCAGTTACCGAGCTAGTTCAGGGTTTCTCAGAGTTGGGTCTAGAGGAGCAGGGTCAGACTGAGAGGGGTATTCTGGCGACCATTGTTGCTCAGTCTTCCATTCGGATGAGGATCAGAGAGGCTCAGGCGAGCGATCAGCATCTGCAGTTCCTCGGCAGTCGAGCAGCCACAGAGCAGCAGTCTGATTTTACACGAGACGAGACAGATGTCTTGTATTTTCGCGGGAGGCTTTGCGTACCCGAGACACACCCTGTTATGGAGGAGCTATTACAGGAGGCACATCGCTCCCAATTTGCTATCCATCCGGGTGCCACCCGTATGTATCGGGATCTGAGACGTTCCTACTAGTGGAACGACATGAAGAAAGACA
This sequence comes from Boesenbergia rotunda, assembly GCA_024364735.1. Classification (NCBI taxonomy): domain Eukaryota; kingdom Viridiplantae; phylum Streptophyta; class Magnoliopsida; order Zingiberales; family Zingiberaceae; genus Boesenbergia; species Boesenbergia rotunda. The sequence continues at coordinate 119,610 of JAGFNQ010006397.1, forward strand.
TCGCGGATTTTGTAGCTAAATGTCTAGTTTGCTAACAGGTTAAGGCTGAGCATTAGAGACCTGCTGGACTACTTCAGAGGATTCCCATTCCTGAGTGGAAGTGGGAACACATTAATATGGATTTCGTGGTAGGATTACCGAGGACTCAGCGAGGACACGATGTGATTTGGGTGATCGTTGATCGATTAACCAAATTTGCACACTTTTTGGCCATTCGGAGGACAGACTCCTTGGACAGACTAGCAGAGTTATACTGTAGAGAGATTGTTCGGTTGCATGGTGTTCCGATGAGTATTATATCAGACCGAGATCCGCGTTTCACCTCACGCTTCTGGCAGAGTCTGCAGAAGGCCATGGGTACCGAGCTCAGATTTAGTACCGCCTTCCATCCGCAGACCGATGGTCAGTCAGAGCGTACTATCCAGACCTTGGAAGACTTACTGCGAGCCTGTGTTATGGATTTCGGAGGCAGTTGGGAGGATCA
>JAGFNQ010006397.1:120356-213991 GCA_024364735.1 Boesenbergia rotunda
TTTGGGTCACCGAGAGCGTCAGTTGCGGAACAAGACAATCCGGCTGGTTAAAGTCGGATGACAGCATCACTCAGATGAGGAGGCTACCTGGGAGCTTGAGGATGTCATCCGAGCTCGCTACCCCCACCTATTCACTTGAGGTATGTATGGTTTGTTACTGTTCAGTATCTATATCAGCATACTTCTTGATAGTGTTGACTATAGTGAAGACCGAAATTTGGGGACCAAATTTTTATTAGTAGGGGAGGATGTTGAATCCGACACTTTTATCTTGCTCTGGAAAATTTTTCGGGAAAATTTCTAGAGTTCCAGGGATTCAAATGGAATAAAACTAAACCTTAAAGGGGATGTTTGCTAAAATGTTCAAATTATGGGCGGAATTGCAAAATGGCAAACTGCTGGACTAAACTGTAAAAAGACCACCTTAAGAGCTGATTAGGGCTCACTGTTTGGCCGCACTCGCTTCCTCCACAGCCGCAGCCACTCGAGCCCCGACCTCTCTCTCCCGATTTCATTTCCCCTTTCTCTTCTCCTCCGCGAACCCTAGCCGCTCCTCTTCCGATCGAGAGTCGACGACACCTTCATCTCCGTCTTCCATCTCTCCGGCGAACCCTTCCATGAGATCTAGCAAGCGGCTGAGCTTCGACTCCACAATCCCCAAATCCACCTAGCAATCGTGGGCTAGGGATTCATCACGAGCGTTTTGAGGCATTGCTGTTGTCCAGCCGGCCGACGACACCCTCGCGTGACCAGAGCCTCATCGGAGGTGAGCTAGGGTTCACACAGCTAGGAACTCGACCGCCGATACATCGCCGATCCGTGGTTGGTCTTGGTTCAAGGGAGCCACACCGGTAGCAACTCAGGTAAGGGTTCCTCTAACGGTTTTGATCTGGAGGGACCAAGTGGAACTCGAAGTTGTGAATTCTAGCTGATTCGCGTGTGATGGCAGGTTTGGTCAAGGAATTTGGAATTTGGACTCCATTCCTTCTTCTTCCGCTTCAAATCCACCGTGAGGTTTTGCTTAGAGCTGGGATTGGCTGCCCTCCCTCTTCCTGATACTGTGTGGTTGAATTCAGAGTAGGGAGGTGGCTGTTGGTGAAGATACAGGTAAGTGCAGCTATTGGTGTTGAGCTTTAGATGATGGAGTGTGTATTTGTTGTGGCTAATTCCTTCATTGTAATTGTTGGAGTTGAAAGAATAGTTTAGGTTTATCTTGGTTGATCATGAATTGGTGTGATTCAGTCTTCTACCGTGAACCCTCTAATGGAATGCTTGCTAAGTGTTCCTTTTAGTTGACCATGATATGTTCTTAGAAGTTATGTTGATTTAAATCACATAAGAAACCTAAACTATGGTGTAGTTAATTATGCTACTTAGGATTGAGGGTTGGACCTAATTTCAATTACGAGAAGTAATTAGAAACCGTGCCAGTTAATCAGGCGTAATTAAATGGAAAAGGACGGATTAGATTAACCCTAAAACGGATTAGGGATTAATTAGCTAGTTGTTATTTTTGTAATAGCTAATTAAACATGTCCTTTATACAGGGACTTGATTGGATTTATTGCTGTTCATTATTGGCGGGTGGTTCTATCTCGTTTGATACGGACTTCTCTTGCTTTGGAGATGGGTACCCTTGACTTATCTCTTTTGATATTGTTATATTTTTATGCATAGACTGTTATAGATAGCAGTAAGATTATACGATATCCTTGTTTATTATGCCTGTTCTGGATACTTGTTATTTATCCCTGAGTTATTATGCTGTTAGTTCTATACAGTCTCAGGTAGTGTCATATCTATATGTATGCTTAGATATCGGGATGTACCTCTTGCATTTGACCTTGAGGGATCTGTAGTTTCAGGCCAGTATACCTTGTAGGTTACATGTATTTCCTGTTGTAGGATTTCAGACTGAGACCTAGTATACTGAGGACTTGGGGAGGGAGGTATGTGTATCTATCATACACCATCCTTGCATTGTTGCATGCCGGCGATCAGTGACTCCCTTGTGGTTGAGCCTATCATCTCCGGTACATGATATGCGCACACGGCCACTCATGGGTTAGTGGATACCGTAGGATGTGCGCATTTACCTTGTATTGCTCCGTTCGGCCACTATTTGGAGGGTGAGCGCGGGCATGGTAGCATCCAGGGATCCCTTCTCGTACTGAGCCACGAGGAGATGAGAGCTTGACTCCCCCATTGCTTGGGGTAGGAGCGGAGTCTCCACCAGCATCCTGTCCACCTGGTCACTTAAGAGCAGTGATGGCAGGGTTCGTACAGGTTGTCACAGCTCTACCCACGCGGACGTCGCTGACGATGTCCTGACTGGGACTAGGGGTGACACATGTCATTGCACCATGTGCATACTTTGCATCGTGCATTGTTTGCTGCACTTGATTTCTGCACTTGTTTGACATGCATATTCTGGAGACTGTTATCTGAGATTATATGTCTATTGGTATTCCATTGGTATTCTTACCCTCTATACAGGTTAGATAGATTCAGGTATGTATCTACCTCAGTATGTTCAGTACTAGTCTTTCCTTACTGTTGATATGAGACTGTATTAGCTGAACTCTTATTGTTAGTATAACTTTCTATGCATATCTGTTGGGTATTCGCTGAGTTATGGACTCACCCCGTTGCCATACATTTTTATTTCAGGTTGATGACTGCCAGGAGAGCCTTAGCCGCCAGTCCCCAGCTCCAGAGGAGCTCTATTTGGTTTTATTTTTACGTTGTTTTGCTTATGGACCCTGTAGTATTTCCTATGCTTCTGTTGCTATGTTTTTCAGACATGTATCTTTGTTTTATTCGATGATATTGTACTTTTGATTCCTATGTTGGACTTCGTGGGGTTTTGGTTTTGTTCCTGCCCCCTGGCAGCTCAGGTGAGTTCAGATTTTGGTTTTACGACGTTATAGTCATATATGCGGTTATGTCTGTGTGGATTTGAGGCCTGAGGCCCTTTAAACTGCGTGGTTGGGCTTTATATATTGTATACAGGTGTAAATTGTCCGCCGAACAGGGGAGGTGCTGTCCGATTTTCTATTGGATCAGCGACTCCTAGGTCTCGGGGCGTGACAGGATTTGTTAGACAAACTTTTAAATGCTCTACGAAATTTTCTTACCATGAACGCCTCTTGATCGCTATCCAAGGAGGCGCTTGATTCTTCTGAGTCTGATGAAGATGAGTAGACCACCTTCTTCTTCTCCTTCCTCCTCTTCTTCTCCTTTCTGCAACAAAGGCAATACCTTTCTCTTTGACCGAAATGTTAGCTTGCTCGTGCAGTTCAAATTCACAAAACAAATCGTCTAATTTGACTAAAGATAGGTCCCTTGATACCTTGTAGGCATCAACCATGGATGCCCACAAGGTGGTCCTCGGGAATGCTTGTAGAACGTACCTGACGATGTCCCGGTTCTCTATCTTCTCTCCAATCACATGGAGCTCATTTATCACTTCTTTTACCCTTCCATGTAGCTGGCTGACGGTCTCATTGCTCTTCATGGAAAGGGATTGTAGTTGGGCCACTAGCAAGTCCTTCTTGGCTCTTCTGGACTCGTTTGACCCCTCGTTCAGTTCAACCAACTTGTCCCATAGTTCCTTGGCGCTCTTGAACGGCCCCAACTTGTTCAGTTGCTCCTTCAAGAGCTCGCATTGCAATGTGGTGGTGGCCTTGGCATTTGATTGCGCCCTCTTCATCACCTCCTTCGACCATGATCTCATTGGTGTTGGGTCTCCTCTTTCATCGACGGGCGCCTCGAAGCCATCTGCAACACTTATCCAATTTTCAATATCATTCATGAGGTAATATTGCATCCTACCTTTCCAATAGGCGAAGTCATTCCCGTCGAAGAAGGGAGGTCGTGCAGTGGAGTATCCCTCTTGAAACACCATCACAATTGTTCCGGTTGACTGTTAGATCTTCCAAAATGCACCGGCTCTGATACCAACTGAAGGATCGTTTAGGCATGCAGAGGGGGGGTGAATGCACTTTTTCAGATCTTGGATCTCTACAGAATTGTTAGCGCAGCGGAAATAATATGCAAAAGAATTAAAAACAATGCTAACACTTATCGTTTTACTTGGTATCCACCCAGATGGGTGGGTGACTAGTCCAAGGATCCACGCCGCAAGCACCACTTTTCACTATCGAAAAGCCTCCTTGAGGTGGAGAAACCTTTACAACAAGATCTTCCTCTTTACAGATGCAGAAATATGAGAGAGGAAGCAAGAATCACTCTACAGACGAGCAGCACTTCGACACTATACGGAACCGTACCGTGCACGTACAAAAAGTGCTCCTTTTATAGGTGAACAGGACAGATTCACAATCTGTCCAGCCCGCACCAGTCGACTGCCCCTGGGGCAGTCGACTGGCCTAGCATTAATTGCTAGCCAACTGCTAGTTTCGGGGTATACCAGTCGACTGCCCAAATGCCAGTCGACTGGTCCGAGGCTACCAACTTTCTGTGAGTTTTGGCAGTCGACTGCCACAGGGCCAGTCGACTGCCCTGCCTCACAGCTCAGCTCTAGCCACTCCAGACCTTCTCCTTCGCGTGTGCCTTCAGGTCTGCTCCCTTGGTTCGCCCCTTGAAGTCCTCTTCCTTTGGCTATCGTCCCTCGGATGCACACGCAAGCCTTCCCTTGGCTTGCCTCCATGTCGCCCTTCACGTGTGCCCTTGAAGTCCACTTCCCGGCTTGCCCTTGGAGCTCTCCTCCCTCGGCTCTCGTCCCTCGGATATATCCACCATGTGTGATCCTCCAAGTCCTGCAAACTCAATCACACACATCAAATACAACATAACACTCTAACTTTAAACATATTCACCCACATACATCAAAACCATGATCTTCCAATCATTTAAAGGTCGATTGCCTCAACAAAGGTAAGTATTTCTCCTATTTCCTTAGAAGAATTCATAGAAGAACCTAGGGTTGAATTTGTTGAATGTGAAGAAATTCTTGACACATCTTGTGTACAGATTGATTGTGAAAATTCCATAGAGGTACCTAGTGTTGATTTTGTTGAAGGTGAAGAATTTCTTGACACATCCCTTGTAGAAATTAATTGTGAAAAATTCATAGAAGAACCTAGTGTTGATTTTATTGGTTGTGATACATCTCTTGATACATCTTATGTAAAGGTTAATTGTGAAAATTCCATTGAGGTACCTAAAACTGATTTTATTGGTTGTGATGCATGTCTTGATACATCTTATTTAGAAATTGATTGTGAAAAATTCATGGAGGTACCTAGTGTGGATTTTATTGGTTCTGATGAATTACTTTATACATCCTATGTAGAAGCTAATTGTGAAAAACTCATAGATGTACATGAGGATGATTTTATTGGTTGTGAAACATTTCTTAATACATCCTATGCAGAAATTGATGGTGAAAAACTAATAGAGGTACCCAAAATTAATTTCATTGGTTGTGATGAGTTTCTTGATATACCCTTTCTTGATACTGTTTGTGAAAAATTAATAGAGGTACCCAAAATTGATTTTATTGGATGTGATACATTTCTGGATATATTTTATATAGAGACTGATTGCATATCATTTCTTTCTTACCCTGCACGCGTGAGGGAGGTATTGCATGGTTTTGTAGGGTCAGGTAGGCTTCTGGAGTGGGTGCTCCATCTAAACAGACTTCAACCTCCTGGAAGGACTTCTGAAAAGCATCAAGAGGGAGGAGTTGATCTTCCTTTGATTCGTAGCCCTCCACCTCTTAAATGGATCTTGTACCTTAATCGTCTCCGTCCACCGGAACACATTTATGAAAAGTTTAAGTGTGGGGGAGCAATGCACCATGACGTTGATCACATGAAGAATGCTCTCTCGTCTACCCAAACCCCACCACTACCGAAATGGAGGTTATTCCTTGATCGACTCCGACCGCCAGAAATAAAGGGGAGTTTATTCCTTCTTGCATTTTCTTTCATTGCATGTTTCATTATTATATTTTCTAGAAATAAAATTTTCTTTTGAAATGAGTTCTTGCTAATAAATGCTTAGGTAGTGTAAAATGAATAAAGAGTCATTGTAGATACCATTTTATCCGTTTGGCATTTTATTTCTTGCATGACTAAGAATAAATGTATCCATCTAGATTTTCTTATATCATTTTAGAGTCCCTTGAAAGCAAATTAAATTTGGTTGTTAAAACTTAGGATTTGAGCCAGTGGATGAAAATTCTTGGATGCTTGAGTACTACTTAGTTATGTACTCTAGATTGATGACTTGAGATGAATTCTTTTTACCTAGTGAGGACTTAGCCTTATTGTCGAGATACACATATGTGATTGTACTCTAGAACTTGCTTAGGTTTTTTCAAAGATATATTTCTATGATTGGACCACATTTATAGAGGTAAATCACTTTGTTTCTTTTTTCAAATCAATTCTTGCAACATTCCTTTTTGATATACTTTTTATTCTATTTTTCCTTTCCTTAATCTTCATGTCTATCATAATCTTCTCTATGGACTTGGTACTTTAATGTGCTTGATGTTACTTTGCCCGAGACGGACAAAAGTTTAAGTGTGGGGGAGGATGCAAGCATTTTATCGAATTTTGAAGAAACATGAAGTATTCGGAAATCCACAAGCAAAATGTTTTGTATCAAGTATGTGTTGAAGAAGTGGATGGAAAGTTTTGTATCATTTCATATGTTAAAAGTTGTACCAAGTGGAGCACTTAGTTCTCTATTATCATGAAAAGCTCCAAGCTGTGAAGTTGTGAAGTTACGAAATCGGAATTGCAGATGAAGAAGAGAAACAAAAGCATAGAAATGTAGAGAAAAAAAACTGTAAGTGCAGAGGAAAAAAAACTGAGGAGCTGAAATCAGTTAAGTTGGGTTGTTTTTATAACAGCTGAATGGAAAAGAATTCCTGATACACTTATGTCATTTTGAGGGAAAGAAATGGGAGCTTACAAGTGTTAGAATCATTGAAAAAAAAAGAAGCACAACAGAAACAAAAAAGACTTAGCTGCAAACAAAAACAGGAAAAAAAAACAGAGCGGCTGAAAAACAAAAGAAAAGAAAAGAAAATGACAAAGAAAAATCATTAAGTGGAAGTAAGTGATGGGTTAAATTCTGTATTTGAAGATGTGAACAAGGGATCAAGTATCAAGAGTGAGTTATATATTGAAAGAAGACAAATCTCAGAAGACAGTTTCAGGAATTCTGCAGATTTCAGCTATTAACCATACCCTGATCGGTCACTAGACCGATAAGAGGGAAGCCAGAACAATCTTTAGTCTGATCAGGCAGTGTCTGATCGTTCCAGTGACCGATCAGTAGAGCTGGCACACTGAATTTAGTGAATTTCTTCAGTCCTTGCTCCACCAAAATTTTGATATCTGTAGGATAAGTCAAAAGAAATGGGCAAAGTGCATTAGAAACATTTTTGAGTGTCCAAGTCTTCCACTTTCTCTGCTTTTTCTATATTTCCTTATCATGTCATATTTCCTTACCATGTCATATTTCTTTATTTTCTTTATCATGATCCTTTAGTATCGAAGTTCACTAAACTTTTATTTCAATTTTTATCATTCCACATTTCTTTAACGTGTTTGAATAAGCTTTTGTAGGTGTGGATCCAAATCAAGAATGATGGTGGAGAGTAGATAATAAGCAAGCTTATGGTAGTACAAGAACCATGTTGTGTTTGAGTGAGTTCCATTTTCATCAAAAATGTAGAACTTAGGAGGAGAGCCACTTTGAAACTTCCCTTGTAAGGTTTTTTGAGTTTAATTCATCTCAATGAGTCATGATGGATGAAGTATGCTAAGTTGTTGATTTAAGGACAAGATACTAGTCCATTGAATTTAGATTTTTGAGAATTGACAACCCTAGGTAATTTCCTTTCATATGCTTCTAACTATGATTGAGAATAATCTAGGGGGATACATCCTTAGTTTACTAGTTGGCTTATGCGAGGCGCCCAAGAGTAAGTGTGGGGGAGTTGATAATTATCATTTTGTTGATAAATTTAGGCTCTCAAATCCATATTTTGATCCACTTTTATATGCTTAAGTTTGCATTTACATTAGGTTTCATGAATTCTTTCTATTTTGGCTTTTAATACAATTCTTTCTATATTTAAGATATTTTGTACTAAAATGTGAATCTAATTTGGTAGGCTTCAAATGATCATGGACCTAGATCGGATTGGATCAAACTTGAGTCAGAATTGGATCTGGATCAAGGTGATTAAGCATAGGATTAATATGGGTCGTCCATTTAAGAGAACGGCTAGATCGGAGCCATCCGCCAACTTCTGGTCAATCCAAGATCAAGATAGAGTTAATCAAGTCCATGGGTCAATATATGAAGTTTGGAGTCAAATCAAAGTCCATCTGACCATCGGATCGAGCTTAGGTGGAGTTTCAACCGTCCATTCAAAGGAAAGGAAGATCTGAGCCATCCATCGTTGATCTGATTGATCCAAGCTGAGGAGAAGTAGATCAGAGCCATTGATCAAGATCTGGAAGGTTTGGTTCAGATCTGAAGAGATCCGACCGTTGGATGTAGCAAAAACGATCTCAGCCGTTCGTTTCAAACTATAAAGGCATTAATCCCTCAGAATTCTCTCGTCGTCGTCGTGAGGTCACCAGGTCGTAGCAGCCACTGTTCTTCCGTTTTCTTCATCAGTTCTTCATCGTTTTGGTTAGTTTTTCTTCATTAGTTTCTTCTCAGATCGCGTGACCAACATTAGATCCGTTCTTCTCAGGGTTTTGAATCATCGCGGTAAGATTTCCAGTTCAGTTTTGCTAACTAATTCTCGCAGCTGAGAGGAGCAAAGGGGAGGGTTTCGCCTGAGCTCCATTCCACCGGTTGCTTCCACTTGATCGCGGGTTTTCATCTACCGAAGCTGAAGGATTGTTAGGAGGGGTTCTCCGACGCAGTCTGAAGGTTTTTGGCTCGATCGTGAATCAGCGCGTCAAGAGGAGTTCGACGTTCAGCTACTGACCGATCATGGTGACCTGACAGAGTTGCATCTGATCGGTCCCATGACCAATCAGAAGAGGACCTGATCGGTCGGTTGACCGACCAGGAAGAGCAGAACAGCAAGATTCACGGCAAACTGAGCAAGGAAGTTTTGCTTCATTGATTTTTGAGTTTAGAGGGTTTCTAACTCAAACTTTGTGTGACGGCAGAGGGAAGTCTTGTGATGAATTGATTTGATGTTCTAATTAGGATTATTTTGGTTTTAATCATGCATTTCTTTAAGTTGTTCAAGTTGTTTCCATTACACTTCAAGCCAAGTGCTTAAGCATTGTGTTGTTCTAATTTTCTTTATCCTGCAATTTATTTCCTGCGATTAATTCCCTACAATTAGTTCTTAAGTTTTAATTCAAGAGTTAGAATTTAATTGCTCAATTGTTAACTAGGTTAAGTTCAGTTCTGCAACTTCCTAAGTCATTTCTACTTAGTTAAGTCTATTTCATTCTGTTCAGTTCCTAAGTTCAGTTCTATTTCATATTGTCAATTCCCTATCACAAAATCCCCCATTTTATTAGAAAACCCAAACATCAAACGACAAATAACTCTCAAGCTCGAATTAAATATTCATTCAACTAGTCCTTGGAAAAAAATGACCTGAGGCCCATTTACTACATTTTAACTTTGTTAGCCAAAGGTTTTTTGTTTATAAATATCTAAATTTGAGGCTCATTCATGACACTAGTATTGGGCTACTATCAGTGGTCGGAGTGGCATTGGGCGACATTGAGGGCGAATGGACAAGGGCGTCGGCTCTCAGTAGGTCGGCGGCCGGATCAGCAAAGAAAGACACCTAGGAGGTGACGACGTCGGCGCCGAGGAGAGAGAGAGAGATCGAGGCAGTCGTGGGGGAGATCGAAAGAGATGGGGAGGGAGGTGTGCGTCAAGGAGAGAACAGGGCGAATCAGGGAGAACTGAATCGGGAGAGGAAGTTTTTAGTTTTTATAAGAATTTTTAGACTTTTGCAAAAAGGTCCCTCTAGTTTCGTTAATCCCAACTAGGCCCTAAACATACCTTTTCAACCCTAAAAATTCAGTATTTAATATTCTCCCCCACTAACAAAAATTTTCTCCCCAAATTTAGCTAGTGAACCACAACAAATACTAATCAACCATAACAGGTACTAGTCAACCACAATGGGTATCAACAACCCAGATATAATATAAAATACTGTATAAAAACTAACCATACGCACCTCAAGTAAATAGATGAGGGTAGCGAGCTCTGATCGTATCCTCGAGCTCCCAAGTAGCTTCCTCATCAGAGTGGTGCTGCCAAATAACTTTGACCAACCGAATTGTCTTGTTCCTCAACCGATGTTCCTTGCGGTCCAGAAAACACCAACAACTCAACAACAAAAACCCTTTGCTTTGCTCTTCGTTGTTCCTTCTCTGCTTCGCCAACTTCTTCTTAAGTCTTTCTTTCTTCTGCACACATACAGTTCTGCACACATGCAGGCGTCGTCACCCACTGACCCCCTTTGAGCTCTCAGCATACTGAAGTAATCCTCTTCAGCTGAAGCTTCAGGTCAGATGTCGTTGAACCCTGCAAATGTGTATCAAACAAAATAGCACCAGGGAAAGTCACCCTTGACCATTCTTCTTGTTCCTTCATTTGAATTTCAAAGCTCTGTGTTGTCTGCACACTTACAGATTCATTAGCAAAGAAAATCAGAAATCAGAACTGCGCTAACAACAATTTGAATTAAAGTTCAGAGGTGTTGATCGGTCACCTTGACCGATTAGACAACCTCCTGACCCATCAGACTCTATCCTGATTGGTCCAGTGATGTTCTGATCGGTCTCAATGATCGATCAGAGACCACAGGATCGGTCACCAAACCAATCCCTAAACTAATTGGAATTTTGGTCAAAGCACCCTGATCGGTCAGGGAGCCCGATCAGGGAAGTGCCTAATCGGTCAAGGTATCCAATCAGGCAATTTCTTGACCGATCAGGACCCATCCTGATCGGTCCAAGTTAGTTATGATCAGTCGCACTGACCGATCAGAGATTCTTGTGTGACCACACAGAATGCTTTCTGATCGGTCACTAGACCATTCAGAAAACCTTCTGTTTCCTCAGAAGCTTTTTGGATCGGTCAACAGACCGATCAGACATCCTGAATCGATCTTGTGACTGATCTACTATCAAGAGAGTTTGTGCCAACTCCCTGATCGGATTTCAGACCGATCCAACCAACTTTGCTCTAATCATTTGATTAGTTCATGGCCAATTCTGACCATGACTAACTCAAGTTAGACCCTGAGTCCAGCGAACAGGCTCCCTTGCCCTCTCTGACTCAGTTTGGTCCGGAGAATGAGCTACCGAGCCCTTTACGACCATAGTCCGGAGAACGAGCTACCGAGCCCTCTCCGACTCATCCCGGTCCAGAGAACGAGCTACCAAGCTCTCTCTGACCAGAGTCCAGAGAACGAGCTGCCGAGCCCTCTCCGACTCATCCCGGTCCAGAGAAAGAGCTACCGAGCCCTCTCTGACCAGAGTCTGGAGAATGAGCTACCGAGCCCTCTCTGTCTCATCCCGGTTCAGAGAACGAGCTACCGAGCCCTCTCCGACTGATCTCGGTCTAGAGAACGAGCTACCGAGCTCTCTCTGACCAGAGTCCAGAGAACGAGCTGCTGAGCCCTCTCCGACTCATCCCGGTCCAGATAAAGAGCTACCGAGCCTTCTCTGATCAGAGTCCGGAGAATGAGCTACCGAGCCCTCTCTGTCTCATCCCGGTTCAGAGAATGAGCTATCTGTAAGATCGATGCACGTGAGAGGGGGGGTGAATCACGTGACTTTTAAAAAGATTAAATCAGAGTGCTTTAAAAAGCGTGCACAGCGGAAATGAAAGAAATGAAAGATGAACACAAAAACACGAACGATTTTTACTTCGTTCGGAGCCTTCGTCGACTCCTACTCGAAGGCCCAGGTCCCTTGGACCTTTCCGTTGGGCAATCCACTAAAACTCTCTATCGGTCAACCCCGATAGAGCAGGCGAGTACAAATGAATTGAAAGTGTGACAACCCCACACTTTCAAGTAATTAAGTGCAACAATATATATATTGAAAAAATTAACTTTTTACCGACGTCCGGAGTAGATCGACTCTTTCGGGGCAGCAGGACGTCGTCAGCTCGAAGTGTAGCGTTTCCGGAGCAAGGCGCGAGCGTAGAAGAACTTGAAAGCTTTTGGAAGAAGTGTTGTTCTTTGAAGAGGGTCGAGGCCCTCTTTATATAGGGCAGGGGGCGCCCGACATGCTCGGGGCGCCCCCCACGTGGCTGTCGATCCGGCGATGCTCCGGTCAAAGCTAATCTCGTCTACTTCGGGATTGCTTTTGACTGGGGCGCCCGACGCGCGCGGGGCGCCCGATTGACCGGTCAAAATCCCATCTTCTGGCTTCGCGAGGGTGAGCTTCGGCAGCTGGTCAGTGAGGTGGCACAGGGGGCGCCCGATTGAAGCGGGGCGCCCCGAATAGCGCTGCTGTCGGGGCGTTTACCTCTCCGCTGACTTTGGGTTGACTCTGGGGCGCCCGACACATCCGGGGCGCCCTACTCAGCTACGGCCTCACTCCTTTGAGGCTCTCTGAGCTGCAGAAACACAGTCCTTCGGTTCTGCATCCAGGGTTAGTCCAAAACAGCAAATAATAAGATATAATTCTAAGTTAATTAGATCCTGTCTCCCAGACCAGGATCTAACCAGGACTCAACTTAGATCACCTAAATGGGTCTAAGTTGGACCGCACCTAAAGTCCAAGATTGGACTCGTCCTCACTGGGTCGCTCCTCCAGTGACTTACCTTACTTACCCATTTTGCAGCTCTACTTGACTTCTTGACCCTACCAGGACTTCCTGCCAAGGCTCAACCACCTTGGTCTTCCTGCCAAGTCTCAACCAACTTGGTCTTCAGCCAGTTGTCAGGTCCCGCGGACCCAACTGGACTTCCCGCCAGGACTCAACCATCCTGGACTTCAGCCTGGTGTCTGATCCTAAGTCTTTCAACCCTGCACACTTGGTAAAGAGGTTAAGCACACACAACCCTAACTTTAACCACTTTGTCATACATCAAAACCCGAGTTTGACCGTCAGTGCAAACTGCACCAACAATCTCCCCCTTTTTGATGTATTGACAACTCAGGTTAAAGTTAGAGAAAAACTAGCAGATACATGCAAGTAAATAAAAGATAAGCATGAAAGTACATGGTGCAAAATTAAGTAGGAAATAGAATTTTCTAAGCTTTAACCCTACTAAATATAGAATTTTCTAAGCTTTAACCCTATTCTCCCCCTTTGTCATTCATCAAAAAAAAACATACGTGTATTAAGTTACGGAGAGTAGGATCCAAAGCTAAGTGATAGGGAAAACTAGACTTAGGCAAAATAGATTAAGTAAGATAAATAGCCTAAGAAAAAAAACTCCCCTTAAATCAATTAACTTGGCTTTCATTAACTTAGCTTTCAAAATTAACAAATAGTTTTTAACAACATTATTTGTCAAATGAATTAGCAATATTTTCAAAGTTAAGCTTGACAATCCTTTTTTAAAGGAAATATATAAAAATTTCCCAAATAATACATATTTTTCAAAGCCAAAAGGAACTTTGCTACTGAGCTTTAACTTAGAAGAAGGAAGATATTCTAAGAATAAGCTTTAAAAGTTTCAAGATCATTATTCATTTTTAAAACTAATGTTTCAAGAATATGCCGTAGATTCGTTTGAAAATAGTTATACTTTAAAAATAATATCATAGACTTAATCAAACTATTCTTAAAATTAATTTTCCAAGTTAGTTTGAGCTCCCCCTTAACTTGACAAGCCCTTAGAATTCCTTGTCAATTTCAAGGTAAACATTCTATTATGTCCTAGGGATAACCAAACTATAAAAAATATTTCAAAAGAATCATTTTTGGAAGTAAATCATTCAAAATATTTTGATACTTTCTAGTATAAGAACAAGCTAATAGTGGATTTTCAAAAAACATAAGTGTTTTTATTTTAAAGTTAATTTGAAAAAGGAGATTTGCAAGACCCACAAATACGGATTTTTCAATGCTAAATAGGAATTGCAAGGAACTATTTATAAGCATAATAACTTTTAAAGGAGTAGAAATATATGCGAAGTGTTAAAAAAAACTAGTCTTAAATTTATTAACTTAGCTTTTTTAAAAAAAATTTTTTTTTTTTGTTTCAGAAAATATAACAAAAAAAATTTTAGGGATCAATATTTATCAAAATTTTCAAATGTGTTTTGTTAAAAATGACATTTTGAAAAAGTATTTTGACTTCAGCTCCCCCTGGATCAAGTAATGATTGTGGTCCCTTTTCATATGTCTAACTCTAGTTACTGACTAACTATCTAGATGATAGTAGTGTTCACTGAGTTAGTCAAGTCAAGTAATAAGGTCTAGCTCAGCTTTTAAGGCAAGACTACTTGACTTGATCACTGTAACGTCGGTATTTTACGCCCAGACTTACTGTGATGCACTGACTTAAGCATTCGGAAGTCCAGGCAGAGTCCTATGCATCTCACAACCGTTCTATGTTTTTGCAAACACAAACAAGGTAATCTTAATGTATTTTGTGAGATGCGGCTACCTAAATCTATAGGTTCATGCAATTCTAGGGGTCAGAGCCTGGGCTAAGTCTGCCAGTTTTGAAAATCAGATTTTGAAAGACAATAAAAGTTTTTTTTTTTTTTTGAAAACCACATTTGAAAAGTCCGTGTTTAAGTTAAGTTTTGAAATATAATAAACTTTGAAAAATAAGTTTGAAAAAGTCCATGTGAAAAAAAAAAATTAACTTAAGCTTATCAGGTCAGTCCTAGTCTATGACACACATTCCTATTAATCTTCTCAAGTTGCTAAATTCAGATTCAGGAAGTGGTTTGGTAAATATATCAGCTAGGTTAGACTTGGATTCAACATGGTTAAGTTCAATTTCTCCTTTATTTACATGATCTCTGACAAAATGGTGTTTGATTTCTATATGTTTGGTCCTAGAGTGGTGGATTGGGTTTTTGGTTAAATTGATTGAACTTAGGTTATCTATATAAATTTTGACTTTCTTAAAATCTAAGTTAAAATCTTTTAAGGTATGCATCATCCAAAGTAGTTGGGCTACACATTCACCCATTGCTATGTACTCAGCTTCAGTGGTGGATAGGGCAACACAGTGTTGTTTTCTACTAAACCAACTAACTAGTGAGGGTCCTAGAAGTTGGCATCCACCACTGGTACTTTTTCTGTCTAATTTACAGCCAGCATAATCTGAGTCAGAATATCCAATAAGTTCAAACTGGGCTGTTCTAGGGTACCAAATTCCTAAACTTTCTGTCCCTTTGAGATACCTAAATATCCTTTTAACTAGGGTTAGATGTGATTCTTTAGCACATGTTTGATACCTAGCACACATACTAACTGCAAAGAGAATATCAGGTCGACTTGCAGTTAGGTAAAGTAAGCTACCTATAGCACTTCTATAATACTTAAGGTCAACAGGTTTGCCATTTGTGTCACTATCTATAGTTTGATTGGTAGCCATAGGTGTCTTAATTTCTTTAGCACTATCCATTCCAAATTTTCTAAGTAATTCTTTAGTGTATTTTTGTTGATAGACAAAAGTACCTTCACTAGTCTGTTTTATTTGTAACCCCAAAAAGAAAGTTAATTTACCTACTAAACTCATTTCAAATTCAGTTTCCATTATCTTTGTGAAATCTTGTAAAAAGTCAGAGTTGGTTGAGCCAAATACTATATCATCTACATATACTTGGGCTACAAAAATATCATTTTTTAGGGTTTTAACAAATAGTGTTGGGTCAATTTTGCCTTGGTTAAAGCCTTTAGAAACTAAGTAGTTAGACAGTCTTTCATACCAGGCCCTAGGGGCTTGCTTAAGTCCATATAAGGCTTTCTTAAGTCTAAAGACATAGTCAGGGTGTTCTAAGCTTTCAAAACCAGGAGGTTGACCTACATAAACCTCTTCTTTAATTAGGCCATTCAGGAAGGCTGACTTAACATCCATTTGATAAAGCTTAAATCCCTTATGGGCTGCATAACTTAAGAGCATTCTAATGGATTCAAGTCTGGCTACAGGGGCATAGGTTTCATCATAATCAAGACCTTCTACTTGGCTAAACCCCTTAGCTACTAGCCTAGCCTTATTCCTTATTGTTTCTCCTTGTTCGTTAAGTTTATTCCTAAAGACCCATTTAGTTTCAATAAATTTCTTGCCTTTAGGTAAGGGTACTAAGTCCCAGACTTGACTACGTTCAAATTGGGCTAACTCTTCCTGCATGGCTATGATCCAATCAGGGTCAAGTAAGGACTCTTCTATAGACTTGGGTTCAATTTTTGAAATCAATGCAATTTGACTAAGGTTCCTAAAAGCTGATCTAGTCTGAACCCTTAGTTCTGGATTACCTAAGATTTGATTAGTTGGGTGGTCTGAGTTAACTCGTACAGTTCTGGGTTGGTTAGGTTCAGTTTCAGGTGTGGGTTCAGTTAGATCATCGTTTTGGTCCTCAATTGGCCTTTCATCAGGGTCAGTACTGGATCTAACAAAGTCAATTGGTTGGTAGGTGGTTTGATCAGAGTTATTTGGGTCAGATTTTTCATCAAATTTTACATTTGTAGTTTCTTCAATTTTTAGGGTAGTTTTGTTATAAACTCTATAGGCTCTACTGGTTAGGGAATAACCTACAAAGATACCTTCCTCAACCTTAGAAGTAAATTTTCCTAAGTGTTCTCTAGTATTTAAGATATAGACTTTACATCCAAATACTTTAAGGTATTTAATGTTTGGTTGTTTGTTATAATAGATTTCAAAAGAGGTCTTTCCTAGGTTTTTAATTAGAGTTATTCTATTTTGTACATAACAAGCTGTACTAACAGCCTCAGCCCAAAGGTATTTAGGTAGTTGTATTCATTAAGCATTGTTCTAGCTGCTTCTTGTAGTGTTCTATTTTTTCTTTCTACAATTCCATTTTGTTGAGGTGTTTTAGGGCAAGAGAATTCGTGATGGTAGCCTTTTTCTAGACAAAATTGATTAAATTTATGATTTTTGAATTCTCCGCCATTATCGCTCCTAAATCTTTTGATTTTAACCCCCTTTGCATTTTCCGTTAATTTACAAAATTGAGTGAGTGTATCAAAAGTTTCATCTTTATTTTTTAAGAATTTTACCCAGGTAAATCTTGAATAGTCATCTATAATTACTAGGCAGTATAGGTTACCATTAATTGATTTAACCCCATGTGAGTCAAATAGGTCTAGGTGAATTAATTCCAGAATTGACTTGGTTTGAGTTTGATTAGTTGGTTTGTGGGTTGACCTAGTTTGTTTTCCTTGTTGACAAGCATTACATAAGGTTGACTCAAGGTTAGATAACTTTGGTAGGCCTCTAACTAAACCGTTTAGTTTAGGTAGTTTTCTGAAGTGAGTATGTGAAAGTCTCCTATGCCAGAGCCAAGTCTCATCCTTATGGGTTAAGAGGCAATTTTCTAAGGGACAGGTTAACTTAATTTCATAAATGTTATTGTGCCTAAGTCCTCTAAGTGTGATGTTTGGGTTGTCATTGTGTTTGATCAGACATTCATTTGATAGGAACCTAACCTTATAACCAGTGTCACACAATTGGCTAATGCTTAGTAAATTGAAGTTGAAATTTTCAACAAGTAATACTTTTGTTATTATGAAATCAGACTCAAGTTCAATATTGCCTAGGCCAATTACCTTAAGTTTACCGTTGTTTCCAAAGGCAACGGTCCCTAGTCTTTTGTACTTGAGTTCTGTAAATTTGGTGGGATCCCCAGTCATGTGTCTGGAGCATCCACTGTCAATGATCCATTTGTTTTCCTACAGTTAAGTAAACGGTTTAGACCTAGGTTGAGTTTTAAAAAAATCTAAAAAGATTTAAAAACTTGAGTTTGAATTTTGAATTTGAGTTATGTTAATTTTGATTTTGAATTTGATTTTTATTTTTGAATTTGAATTTGAATTTGAATTTGAATTTTAATTTTAATTTTAATTTGAATTTTAATTTTAAGTTTAATTTTAATTTTAATTTGAATTCTAATTTGAAGTTTAATTTTAATTTTAATTTGAATTTTAATTTTAAGTTTAATTTTAATTTTAATTTGAATTTTAATTTTAATTTGAATTTGAATTTTAATTTTAATTTTAATTTGAATTTTAATTTTAAGTTTAATTTTAATTTTAATTTGAATTTTAATTTTAATTTGAATTTGAATTTTAATTTTAATTTTAATTTTAATTTTAATTATCAATAATTTAAATTTGGTTATCCTTATTCATCTCACTCGGTCTAAGTTATCAATCAAGGGAGTCCTATGATTTTGTGAGATGGTTTTGAGTTTGATTAGAAAACTTAATTTGACCTTGTGTTAGATCCAAGTTTAACAAGTAGTAATTTAAAAGTACACTTCAATAATTGGCTTCCAGGCCATGGCGAGGCACAGTGGCCTTCTTTGGCCGAAGCCTTATTGGAGCAACAACCATTTTCTAGGCAAAGCCGCTTAAAGAAGTTGAACTTTTAACTTACTCATTGAAAACCTTGGTACTAAATAGTACAAGATTCAAATTAACTTTGAAGCTAATCCTAAGTGCCCACCTGGGCAGAGGCTGATTTTAAGGTGCCAACTAGTTTGGAGCCTCCCCTAAATTGTAGACTGGGTGTTTAGGGTCAATGTAATGGATGTCCCTTTTTGGGACATAAAATTGATTCTGACCTACTTGCTTTGTTAGATAAGCTTTCGGAACCCACGCTTTTCGTTGATTTTTGCGGGGGTGGATAAAGGAGATAAAAGATCTTTGGTTCGATCTTGATTTATATCCAATCCCAGATTTGTTGTACATGCCCTTTTGTGATCCAAGAATAAGGTCAAGGTTCTTGGATCGGGTTGTGAAAGTTGCTAGTAGATCCTTAAGTTTTAGGACTTCACCCTTGAGGGTTAAGTTTTCAGTTTCAAGCTCAATTAATTTTTGATTTTAGTTTGTTCAGTTAATGTTATGGTATTAATTAATTGCTCCTTAAGGTCTTGATTTTCCTTAAGAAGCTGGTCATTTCTAGATTCAGATTCAAGCAATTTTTATTTAAAACAGAAATAATTTTAAAGAACTTTTTATTTACTGAATCTAAATATACCTTAGTCGAGTCGTCCGAAAAGAGTCCGATCTCTTGACTCGACTCGTATTCGGAATCCTCGTCTTGCTCCGAGTCGATTCTGGTCCGGTTGCCATCAGTGCGAGGTAGCTTGCATTCTTCGGTTGTTCATCGTCGGAATCGTCCGAGCTTTCATCCCACGTGGCTTGAAGAGCCTTCTTCTTTTTGTTCTTAGTGGGTTGGTCCTCTTTCTTGTAAGGGCATTCATGTTTGAAGNATGGAAAACCCAGGATTCCTCTACTGGAGAGTACTACATCAAAAACCTAGTGATTACCAAACGGAACAGATCTATCACCGAGCACCCAGAGCAACCCACGGCAACAAGAAATCCAAGCAAGAACAGAAACTAAAAATCGAACAATACCTATATTCAAAACCCCAAATCGATCCAAACCTTCGCAACCCGATCACACACACAGCAATCAACCACAAATGCTAACAAACATAACAGTCACTCCCCTCTGATCCAACTCACGGCAACAAAAGGAAGAATCAAGAACAAACTGCAAATTCCAAATCTCGGATCAAAACCAACAAAGGTAATCTCTGAGAAGATCCCACAGCGAATACAACAAAAGAGCTATAAGAACACATGAATCGAAGCAATAATCCAAGCACAGAACATCTCCGATCTATGAACTGCTTACATAGAGTAGTTCTTACCAGGATCCGCACTAAATTTTGAAATCCCTGGATCCTCTTTGCCTCGGCTTCACCACACGCAATGCAAAAATGACCCTGAGCCCATATCTGAGAAAAGTCTTGCTCCAAACCCTAGATCTGCACCAGGAACGTGAGACCCTTCAGATCGTCAAACAAACATCCCCTTCTCGCACCATGATACCTAGACTGGGAGAGGAATCCCTTACCTCCATCCTACGCTCGGCGTTGGCACTCCTTAAAGATGAGCACAACAGTTCGCCGTCCCTGATCGTGAGCAAGAGGAAGAAAGAGGCGAGAGGTCGAGAGTACTGAGGTCACGCGAGGAGGAGAAGAAGAAAGAAGAGGAAGGAGGGGAAAAGTCGATCGGGGAAAACAAAGAGCGCAATCTGCCGCAAGGGAAAAGAAACGGAATTAATTATAGGGCTGGCCTTTTGCAAACCCCCCCCCCCCCCCCCCCCCCCCCCCCCCCCCGCCCCGAACTTGTCCTATTTACTTTACCCCCTTAATTCAGCCCTTCTTGCCTTTAAGCCCTTTAAATTTCCGTATTTTAACATCAACGTCCCAGGATTCACGTCCCATTTAGAAGAAAAATTCCTGCAAAATACGTCGTAGTTAGGGATCAAACTATGGATGTCTAAGATAGCGACTAGTCACTCTACCGCTACACCACAGTCCCGAGGCACTTAAAAGATTATTATAATCTTGCAAACAATTGAAGAAGAATATTATTGATTAGTACCTTGTACAAGATGCGAGCTTGTAGTTCAGAGGGTCATTTTGCCCAACTTAACTCCAATGTCAACGAGAAAATAAGGAACCAATAACTACACTTTCTTGCGTATGTTTTTAGCATGTGAGTGTATTTTTGGTTTTTTGTAAATCCTATTCGCTCAACAAGAAGTAAATTAAGCACCACACTGAAAGTGAAAGCCCAAAAGTTTACAGTATCTTCCATCAAATTGGACATTTGGCACTTTAACAGATAGTCTACAAAGTTGGTCAACGCAGGCTTTCAAGAATTAGCTAGAAAAGGAAAATTGGGGGAAAAGGGAGAACAAAGGATACGGAGAAAGCCGATCCGACAAACTCACATTTTCATGATCCATATGCTTTAGAAGCTTTATCTTTCACAGAGTCAGCCCCCCGGAGATATAATACAGTGATAGAATGATTAATTATTATCTTAAATATTATAATTCGATTCCTAACTATGACGTATTTTATAAAAATTTTTTTTAAATAAAATGTGAATTTTGAAATATTAAGAGGGCGTTTGGTTTGTATTTTTTAGTCTGTTTTTCATTTTTATTTTCGGTAGAAAATACGATTTTCTGGAAAACATGTTTGGTTTGTATTTTCCAACTTTGTTTTTCAGAAAAAAATATAGTATTTTTTAGAAAATTAGAGAATGAAAAAAAATCATTTTCCAAAAAATATGATTTTCTAAAAAATAAAAATAAAAAATGGAATAAATTAAAAGTCCTCTAAATTTTTAGACCGTTCATTACAAATATTTTTTGATTTATCTTAATTACTGATAAAAAATTTATAAGATTAAATCGAATATTCCAAATTCATTTATAATCTGATTCAATATTTTTTTTTATCTTCCACAGAGTCCTCTTCCCGTCGATCAAGTTATCGAACGCGTTGGCAATCTTCTTTATCGCCACCTGCCCGCCCGTCTCGGAATTCAAAGCCTAGCTATAACCCAAAAGAAAAATGCAACAAAGGATTTAGATAACCAAACCCTACAAATTAAAAAAAAAAAAACTTTTGTCAGAAAGAAGAATCAAGACCACCGGCAGTCGAACCAAATCTGATCTACCGCAACCTCGAAACGGGAGAAAAAAAACGCAACTCACCGTACGATCCCATGGGCTTAAAACTTTTGTCTCTATTTTTGTCCCACGAGTTGGCTCGATTGATAAAACGTCTAATTATTTATATCGAAAATTTCATGTTCGAGAGTCGTCAATCACACACGGAATAAAAATCTAATTTACTGGCTTAAATCTTCTCGGCCTCAGGCGTCCTACCTCATCAGTAAAATCGTGATTTACCCTATCTAAATACTTGTGGGGTCGAGACCAGGAGACTATTAAAGTGGCGGTTCCACCTTTTTGTACGATGGGTGTAAATCTCTGTCGCATAGGTGCCGCCTCACAGGACTGATGAGGTATAAATCTTATGTCCATGTATAAATAATCTCTTCTCCTTATCTCTTGTCTTCTCAGTCATTATGATTTATTTTTTCCGTATTAATCTTGAAATAAATTGACAGGGACATTAAGGGCGTTTGCCTTTTTTACCACCATAGGCACCCTTGTCAATTGGCATGATAAGGGGTTTGTACTTGGAGATGACGTCGAAGATGTTTTCAAATATATTGTACTGGATGAATCGCCCTCCATGGTTGACCGTCACCTGGATATTGTCTAGGCACTGCGGGGTGGGACCAGCGGCCGCCTGAGATGGAAGTTGCGCTCCCACCTCCATCATCTCGGCATCCGTCGGATGAGCTCTGCCCTCCATCGCGCTCTTTTCCTAGTCTACGAGATCGCTCTCATCTCGATCTCCCCTTTTCCCTCGCCTGCTTTCCCTTCCCAAGCCACAACAATTTTACTCTTACAAATGGAAATGAAAATTAAAATTAATATCATTTTTAATTTGATCCCTAGCTAAAGCGTATTTTACAAAAAAAATAAATTTAAATAGGGCATGAATCCTGTTGGATTTCTAGATAACCCATCACGAGCGTTTTTTAATTTATTCTGGTGACTGATAAAAATTTTTTATGAGACTAATCTGGTTATTAAGATTCGTTTGTTATTTGATTTAATATTTTTTTTTTATTTTAGATGATGAAGATAATGATGATGATAATGAAAAAAAAGGTGGAGGAGTAGGTGGAGGAGCTATTAGAGAAAGTCAGACAATTTGTTGGAATTCTTGCAGCGATGCAATGAAAAACGTGTTTATTTGACTCGAAAATCGAATCTGAGATAAAAAAAAAAAAATGGGGTCGTTGCTTTGACGAAAGGTAGAATTATGAGATTATCACTGAAAATTAAGCCAACTGTCGTTCTTCCAACCACGGCCCACGGACAACGGGCCGCAGACCTCGTTTATTACATGCATAAATTAGGTCTCATATAATTATGCTTTATAGCACTTCCAGAATAAAATGTTTAGATAAACACACTCTAAGAAATCAATAAAATATACTTTGTTATTTTAAAGTGATTTTGATTAATTTAAAATAATTTTATTAAAATCTATTTTTTTATTAACTGGTAAATAATATTTTATATATAATAATTTTGATTAAAATAAAATAGTTAATATTTTATGTTTTAGTAATTATGAGTAATTGCTATAATAATATTAAAATAAAAAATATTTTGAGTATAAAATAAGATGTCATTTTGACATTTTTTTTTTGAAAATAAAGTATTTGCATAATTTAAAATGTCCTGGCTAATTGTATTTGCGACGAGTACATGAAATTGGGAAAAATTACCCATGAATCTTGGATGTTAAAAGTGAGGTTAGATTGATCTAACTAGATCATGAGATGCGGATAAACAACTTGAATTACAGGCATGGCACATCAATCAGTGACCTAGCAAGGAGACATATATATAACATAATTCATACAGATACAGTTGACAAAATAAGATTTCTCCACCTGACCTAACAGAAATCGAATAAGATTGATTCATTCCTAACAGACAATCGACAAATGCAACCTAACATTCTTTATTTAATCACATTATTATCCACACGGATTCACATAATTAATATCTATATGGATGATTACTCTAATAAATTTTAAAATCAATTTTTAATCAATATAAAATATCTCATTGGATGTCTAACATCTCCTATATAAAGAGTCGCTGTGATAGGGCAAAATATTCATTGTAATTTACCTATTTATATCTAATCGTGAGGGTGACGATACTAGAATGTCTGAGATCACTAAAAAAATCTATATTAATGACAGGTATTTCCGTCGTTACTCGGTTTAGTGACAAACACTACAAAAAAACAGTTTTTTAGGGACTAAAATTTGCAACGAATATTTTTTGTTACAGATTTGCGATAAAATTTGCAATGAAACAAATATTCGTCCCAAATTAGCATCCTAATTTGCAACAAAAAATCATTGTCGCAATTTAGCATCAAAAACTTTTTCGTCACCAAATTTGTTGCAATTTGGCAACGAATGTTATATTCGTTGCAGATTTGCAACGAACCTATTATCGTCGTAAAAATGCAACGAATTTTGCAACAAATAATTATCGTTGAACATTTGCGACGAATATTATTCGTCGCAATATAGCAACAAAATATATTCGTTGCAAATCTCCAACGAATTTTGCAACGAAAATTATTTCATTGCAAAATTTTATTTTTTTTCTAAATAACTTAGAAGGCCCTACAGAGGTCGGATTGAGACGAAACGAGTTCCTATAGGTTCGTATCGGCATCCCGATCGAAATAGCTGCCTCAAACATGAATTTTACTGAATAAATTAATTTTTATATTTAAAAAAATAGATAGGTTAAGAAGTTAGAAAAAATATTTAAGTTTAGAAGAATAATTTTATTTCATATTAGGAAATTTGATAGTCACCGAATCCCTATCAAAAATTGCATTCGAGGTCGTCAACGTGAACATGAGATCGTCACGGTCCCATAGGAACTCGCTTTTGTTAAATCCGAGGTTTGTAGGGCGATCTATGAATTTTTAAGGTCCTATAATTTTTTTAAAACAATTCAGATTTTTGCAACGAATTTAACTTTTCTTTGCAGATTTGCAACGAAATCTGCAACGAAAAGTTTCGATGCAGATTTGCAACGTAAAATATTCGTTGCAGATTTTGATTTTTTAAAAAAACTAAAAAAGACTTAATAAATACCGTAGAAGGTCCTATGGAGGTCGGATCGAGACGAAACGAGTTCCTATGGGTTCGTATCGACGTCTCGATCACACTAGCGGCTTTAAACATGAATTTTACTAAATAAATTAATTTTCATATTTAAAAAAATAGATAGGTCAAGAAGTTAAAAAAAATATTTAAGTTTAGAATTATAATTTTGTTTCATATTAGGAAATTTGATATTCACTGAATCACTATCAAAAATCGCATTCGAGGTCGTCATCATGATCATGAGATCGTCACGGTCTCATAGGAACTTAGGGAGCCTTTGATTTGCATTTTCCAGTCTGTTTTCCATTTCATTTTCTGTAGAAAATGCGGTTTTCTGGAAAACATGTTTGGTTTGCATTTTCCAACTTTGTTTACCAGAAAAAAAATAAAGTGTTTTCTGGAAAACTGGAGAATGAAAAAAAGTCATTTTCTAAAAAACTAGAAAATGCAATTTTCTGAAAAATGAAAATGGAAAATGGAACAAACCAAACGCCCCCTTATTTTTTTGAAATCCGAGGTTCGTACGGCGATCTACGAATTTTTAAGGTTCTCAATTTTTTTAAAAAAAATCAGATTTTTTCAACTAATATAATTTTTCGTTGCAGATTGGCAACGAAATCTGCAACGAAAAGTTTTGTTGTAGATTTGCAACGAAAAGTTTCGTGGAAGATTTGCAACGAAAAATATTCCTTGCATATTTCGATTTTTTTTAAAAATAAAAAAGATTTATTAAATATCGTAGAAGGTCCTATGGAGGTCGAATCAAGACGAAACGAGTTCCTATGGGTCCGTATCGATGTCCCGATCCCACTAGAGGCCTCAAACATGAATTTTACTGAATAAATTAATTTTCATATTTAAAAAAATAGATAGGTCAAGAAGTTAGAAAAAATGTTTAAGTTTAGAAGTAAAATCTTGTTTCATATTAGGAAATTTGATATTCACCGAATCTCTATCAAAAATCACATTCGAGGCGTCATCGTATCATGAGATCGTCACGGTCCCATAGGAACTTATTTTTTTGAAATCTGAGGTTCGTAGGGCGATCTATGAATTTTTAAGGTTCTCCATTTTTAAAAAAAAATCAGATTTTTTCAACGAATTTGGTTTTTTGTTGCAGATTTCCAACGAAATCAAAGTTTTTGTTGAAGATTTACAACGAAATTTTAAATTCGTTGCAGATTGTGAATTTTTTAAAAAATAAAAATACTTATTAAATATCGTAGAAGGTATCACGGATGTCGGATCGAGACGAAACGAGTTCCTATGGGGTCCGTATCGACGTTCCGATCGCACTAGCAGACTTAAACATGAATTTTACTAAATAAATTAATTTTCATATTTAAAAAAATTGATAGGTCAAGAAGTTAGAACAAATGTTTAAGTTTATAAGTAAAATTTTGTTTCATATTAGAAAATTTGATATTCACAGAATCTCTATCAAAAATCGCATTCAAGGTCGTCATCGTGATCATGAGATCGTCACGGTCTCATAGGAACTTGTTTTTTTTAAATCCGAGGTTCGTAGGGCGATCTACGAATATTTAAGGTTCTCTATTTTCAAAAAAAAAATCAGATTTTTGCAACGAATTTGGTTTTTCGTTGCAGATTCCCAACGAAATCAGAGTTTTCGTTGCATATTTGCAACGAAATTTTAAATTCGTTGCAGATTGTGAATTTTTATAAAAAATAAAAAAGACTTATTAAATATCGTAGAAGGTCCTTCGGAGGTCGGATCGAGACGAAACGAGCTCCTGTGGGTCCGTATTGACGTCTCGATTGCACTAGCGGCCTCAAATATGAATTTTACTGAATAAATTAATTTTTATATTTAAAAAAATAGATAGGTCAAGAAGTTAGAATAATGTTTAAGTTTAGAAGTAAAATTTTGTTTCACATTAGGAAATTTGATATTCACCGAATCTCTATCAAAAATCGCATTCGAGATCGTCATCGTGATCATGAGATCGTCACGGTCCCATAGAAACATGTTTTTTTGAAATCCGAGGTTCGTAGGGCGATCTACAAATTTTTAAGGTTCTCTATTTTTTAAAAAAAATCAGATTTTTGCAACGAATTTGGTTTTTCGTTGCAGATTTCCAACGAAATCAGAGTTTTCGTTATAGAGTTGCAACGAAATTTTAAATTCGTTGCAGATTGTGAATTTTTTTAAAAAATAAAAAAGACTTATTAAATATCGTAGAAGGTCCTACGGAGGTCGGATCGAGATGAAACGAGTTCCTATAGGTCCGTATTAACATCCCAATCACATTAGTGGCCTCAAACATGAATTTAACTGAATAAATTAATTTTCATATTTAAAAAATAGATAGGTCAAGAAGTTAGAAAAAATGTTTAAGTTTAGAAGTAAAATTTTGTTTCATATTAGAAAATTTGATATTCACCGAATCTCTATCAAAAATCACATTCGAGATCGTTATCATGATTATGAGATCGTCACAGTCCCATAGGAACTTGTTTTTTTGAAATCCGAGGTTCGTAGGGCGATCTACGAATTTTTAAGGTTCCTTATTTTTTAAAAAAATTTAGATTTTTGCAACGAATTTGGTTTTTCGTTGCAGATTTCCAACGAAATCAGAGTTTTCATTGCAGATTTGCAACGAAATTTTAAATTCGTTGCAGATTGTGAATTTTTTTTTAAAAAAAAGACTTATTAAATATCGTAGAAGGTCCTATGGAGGTCGAATCGATACGAAACGAGTTCCTATAAGTCCATATCAATGTGCCGATCACACTAGCGGCCTCAAACCTGAATTTAACTGAATAAATTAATTTTCATATTTAAAAAAATAGATAGGTCAAGAAGATAGAAAAAATATTTAAGTTTAGAAGTAAAATTTTGTTTCATATTAGAAAATTTGATATTCACCGAATCTCTATCAAAAATCGCATTCGAAGTCGTTATCATGATCATGAGATCGTCACGGTCCCATAGGATCTTGTTTTTTTGAAATCCGAGGTTCGTAGGGTGATCTACGAATTTTTAAGGTTCTCTATTTTTTAAAAAAATTCTGATTTTTGCAACGAATTTGGTTTTTCGTTGCAGATTTCCAATGAAATTAGAGTTTTCATTGCAGATTTGTAACGAAATTTTAAATTCGTTGCAGATTGTGAATTTTTTTAAAAAATAAAAAAGTCTTATTAAATATCGTAGAACGTCCCACGGAGGTCGGATCAAGACGAAACGAGTTCCTATGGGTCCGTATCGACGTCCCGATCGCACTAGCGGCCTCAAACATGAATTTTACTGAATAAATTAATTTTCATATTTTAAAAAATAGATAGGTCAAGAAGTTAGAAAAAATGTTTATGTTTAGAAGTAAACTTTTGTTCCATATTAGGAAATTTGATATTCTCCGAACGTCTTTCAAAATCACATTCGAGGTCGTGATCGTGATCATGAGATCGTCATGATCCCATAGGAACATGTTTTTTTTGTAATCCTAGGTTCGTAGGGCGATCTACGAATTTTTAAAATTATCTATTTTTTAAAAAAAATCAGATTTTTGCAACGAATTTGGTTTTTCGTTGCAGATTTCCAACGAAATCAGAGTTTTCGTTGCAGATTTGCAACGAAATTTTAAATTCGTTGCAGATTTTGAATTTTAAAAAAAATAAAAAAGACTTATTAAATCTCGTAGAAGTTCCCGCGTAGGTCGGATCGAGACGGAACGAGTTCCTATGGGTCTGTATCGACTCCCGATCGCACTAGCGGCCTCAAACATGAATTTTACTGAATAAATTAATTTCATATTTAAAAAAATAGATAGGTCAAAAAGTTAGAAAAAATGTTTAAGTTTAGAAGTAAAATTTTGTTTCATATTAGGAAATTTGATATTCGTCGAATCTCTATTAAAATCGCATTCGAGGACGTCATCATGATCATGAGATCGTCACGGTCCCATAAGAACTTGTTTTTTTCGAAATCCGAGGTTCGTAGGGCGATCTACGAATTTTTAAGATTCTCTATATTTAAAAAAAAATTGAGATTTTTGCAACGAATTTGGTTTTTCGTTGCAGATTTCCAATGAAATCAGAGTTTTCGTTGCGGATTTGCAACGAAATTTTAAATTCATTGCAGATTGTGAATTTTTTTAAAAAATAAAAAAGACTTATTAAATATCGTAAAAGTTCCCACGGAGCTCGGATCGAGACGAAACGAGTTCCTATGGGTCCATATCAACTCTCGATCGCATTAGCGGCCTCAAACATGAATTTTACTGAATAAATTAATTTTCATATTTTAAAAAATAGATAGGTCAAGAAGTTAGAAAAAATGTTTAAGTTGAAGTAAAATTTTGTTTCATATTAGGAAATTTGATATTCGTCGAATCTCTACCAAAAATCGCATTCAAGGTTGTCATCGTGATCATGAGATCGTCACAGTCCCATAGGAACTTGTTTTTTTGAAATCCGAGGTTCGTTGGGTGATATACGAATTTTTAAGGTTTTCTATTTTTTAAAAAAAAATCAAAATTTTGCAATGAATTAATGTTTCGTTGTAGATTTGCAACGAAATTTGCAACGAAAAGTTCACTTTCAGATTTGCAACAAAAAAAATTCGTTGCATTTTGTGATTTTTTTAAAATAAAAAATAAAAAAGAGATATTAAATATCGTAGAAGGACCTACGGAGGTCGGATCGAGGCGAAACGAGTTCCTATGGGTTCGTATCAACGTCCCGATCGTACTAGCGGCCTCAAACAAGATCGTCACGGTCCCATAGGAACTTGTTTTTTTGAAATCCGAGATTCGTAGGGCGATCTATAAATTTTTAAGGTACTCTATTTTTTAAAAAAATCAGATTTTTGCAACGATTTAAAATTTTCGTTGCAGAATTGTCGAGTTGAATAAATTATGGAATGTAAGCTCAATGACTTATGATGTTACAAGTAAAACAAATTTTCGTTTGCAAGCTGCAATATTATGGGCAATCAGTGATTTTCCAGCATACTCAATGTTATCTGGATGGAGCACAACTGGTAAATTAGCAAGCCCACACTGCATGATAGATTCTGATGTATTTTCATTACCTTGTAGTGGGAAGGTATCTTGGTTTGATAATCATCAAAAAAATTTACCTGTCGACCACCCTTTTAGGTGAAACAAACAAAATTTCCTAAAAATGTTGTAGTCAGAAAATGCTCTCCAATTTATGCTTCAGGTGAAGAGATTATTGATCAAATAGACAGTTATGGATTCCTACCAGTATCTCAACCTGGTTCTGATGAGATAAATAAATACATTATTAGGATGTGCAAGTGTGGATGGAAGAAGAGGAGTATTTTTTAGGAGTTGTCATATTGAAAGTATCTTCTCATTCGATATAACTTAGATGTCATGTATGTTGAGAAAAATTTCTTTGATAATATCTTTAACACTGTCGTGAATGTGCCTGGAAATATTAAAGACACGGCAAAATCACGTGAGGAATTAAAAGAACTAGTTAACAGACCAGAGTTGCATATAAATCAAACACCCAATAGATTTCCAAAGGCTTGTTATACATTGGACAAAGATGGTAAACAAATTTTATGTAATTGGTTAGGAGAAATAAAATTCCCTGATGGATATGCCTCAAATATGGCTCGATGTGTGAATATGAATAAGTTGAAGATGTTAGGAATGAAGAGTAATGATTGTCATGTGTTCATGCAAAGACTAATTCCAGTAGTTTTACACGACTTACTGTAGGACCGGTGCCGTCGATAGAGGGGGGGGTGAATATCGACGTAAATCTTTCTCACGGAAATCATCTTTCGGATCTTTGTTCTAGACTCAGAGTTAGTGCAGCGGAAAATATACAAAACAAAGAAAACAGACAACAACACAGATTGCACGCGGGATTTTTTACTTGGTTCCCGACCCCCCAGGGTCAGTACATCCAAGGCCTATGCACGAGAATGCCCATCCACTAATGGTCTCCTTTTTGGACTTTCTGGAGGCGGAGAAACTCGTCTTACAGTGCAATAATTACAATAAAAATATAGTAAATTGAGTGCGGAATAATAAAAGTAAACCGAACAAACAACATTTGAAAACTCGGCCGATCTGGACCTCCGAAGTGCCGCGCACTTCCTCCTGGAGCCTCCCGGTCGTAGAGCTTCATCGTTAGCACTTTGTCGTCACTTGGGAAGCTCAGAATGAGTCTTTGAAGTTATATATTGAGCCGTGGGGTCAGAGTCCCTTTTATAGGCTTCATGGGGGCGCCTGTGTCGATGGGGGTGCCTACACGTGGCCTTTCCTACGCGATCTCTTATCCACAGGCTCGGTCAGCGCTTATCCATCTTCACAGGGGCGCCTGAGCTGATGGGGGCGCCCGTATGGTCCCGGGCGCCTGAGCTGAGTATGTCCAGAGGCTTCGTGGCAGTTTTGCTTCGCTTGCTTTGGTTTAGCCTTCAACTGGGGCACCCGTATCCATACGGGCGCTTAGCCCCAGTGAGGCGCCTCAGTCCGTTGAGGCGCCTCAGCTGCAGAAAACCAGTCCTTCGATCCCTGTAACCAAGGTTAGTTCCAACACAAAAAGAAACAAACATGTTAGCCATTATTTACAGCCTAAGCTGTCTTGGTTCTGACTTTGGGTTTCCCCGAAACCCTAGGTCGAACCGACGCAAGTTCCCACCCCCGGGAACACGCCTTTCACCTACTCCTATCAGGAGACGGTTGCCACCCAGTCCATTCGGGTGGACTTTAGCTTAGCCTTCAATACTCTTGGATCTCAAGACGTCCGACCCTCGACCCGTTTCTACTTCTGTCCTTAGTCATCGCTCAGCTATGTTGCTCAATCCCTCGGACCAAGACTTCGTGCCCAAACCCTAGGTCCAGAACTTCGGTGCCCAACCCTCGGCCAAGTCTTCGTGCCCAATTCCTCGAACTAGGTCTTCGGTGCCCAACCCTCGCTAGGACTTCGTGCCCAATTCCTCGAACCAGGTCTTCGTGCCCAACCCTCGGTCAGGTCTTAGGTGCCCAGCCCTCAGCCAGGACTTAGTGCCCAATCCATGATCAGGACTTCGTGCCTAATTCTTCGAACCAGGGCTTCGTGCCTAGGTTAACTAGGACTTTAGTTCACTTTGGTCCAGTTTTCTTCACTCACCCTTCCCTTGTTCAATTTATCACTAACTTAAGCATATTGTCAAACATTGAAACACTCAGAGGAGGGCATCACTGATGCAACTTGCACCAACACTTACTTCCACAAAATGTTTGGCAAGCACTTACAGAATTGAGTCTTTTTTTTTTAAAGATTTGATGGCAAGGTGTATTATGATGGATGATATGCTTCGGCTAAAAATAGGTGATCAGGCCCCGGAATGAATCCGACTAAAAACTTCCTTGGGGTGCCCATGAGGTGGGCGATCCCATGATCTTCGGCAGATCAGGCCCCGGAATGAATCCGGCTAAAAACTTCCTCCTTCTCGGTGGAGTAACCTCTCCACAAATGTCTCAGAAGTATATCAATTGAAGCACAAGAGACTAGAGAAGGAGGCTTACACAATAGATGCACACAACCTTAAGCAGAAGCACCAGTAGTAAGCAGAAAGATCAAGCAAGATGAAAAATGTAGAGCTCAACAGCAAAACCCTTCACCGCTCTCCGTTTTTCTCCTCTGCATCGCCAACTTCTTCTTCTTACGCCTTTCTTCTGCACACATACAAGCATCGTCACCCACTGACCCCTTCTGAGCTCTCAGCACACTGAAGTCATCCTCTTCAGCTGAAGCTTCAGGTCAAACACATACAAGCGTCGTCACCCACTGACCCCTTCTGAGCTCTCTGCACACTGAAGTTATCCTCTTCAGCTGAAGTTTCAGGTTAAGTGCCGTTGAAACCTGCAAATGTGTATCAAACAAAATAGCACCATGGAAAGTCACCCTTGACCCTTTTTCTTGCTCCTTCATTTTGAATTTCAAAGTTCTGTGTTGTCTGCACACTTACAGATTCATTAGCGAAGCAAATCAGAAATCAGAACTGCATTGACAACAATTTGAATTAAAGTTCAGAGGTGTTGATCGGTCACCTTGACCAATCAGACTCTATCCTGATTGGTCCAGTGATGTTCTGATCTGTCTCACTGACCGGTCAGAGACCAGGGGATCGGTCACCAGACCGATCCCTAAACTCACTGGAATTTCAGTCAAAACACCTGATCAGTCAAGGTGACCGATCAGGGAAGTACCTGATCGGTCAAGGTGACTGATCAGGCAAGTGCCTGACCGATCAGGATCCATCCTGATCGGTCCAGGCCTGTTCTGATCAGTCGCACTGACCGATCAGAGATTCTTGTGATCGATCTATTGATCGATCACACACTTTTTGTGACCACACAGAATGATTGTTGATCGATCACCAAACCATTCAGAAAACCTTCTATTTCCTCAGAAGCTTTCTGGATCGATCAACAAATCGATCAGACATCCTGGATCGATCTTGTGACCGATCTACTATCAAGAAAGTTTGTGCCAACTCCCTGATCGGATTTCAGACCGATCCAGCCAACTTTGCTCTGATCATTTGATTAATTCATGGCCAATTCTGACCATGACTAACTCAAGTTAGACCCTGAGTCCAGAGAACAGGCTCCCTTGCCCTCTCTGACTCAGTCTGGTCAGGAGAACGAGCTACCAAGCCCTCTCCAACTTATCCCGGTCCAGAAAATGAGCTACCGATCCCTCTCTGACCAGAGTCCAGTCCGGAGAATGAGCTACCGAGCCCTCTCCGACTCATCCCAGTCCAGAGAACGAGCTACCGAGCTCTCTCTGACCAAAGTCCGGAGAACGATCTACCGAGATCTTTCCGACTCATCCCGGTCCAGAGAACGAGCTACCCAGCCCTCTCTGACCAGAGTCCGGAGAATGAGCTACCGAGCCCTCTCCGATTCATCCCGGTCCAGAGAACGAGTTACCCAGCCCTCTCTGACCAGAGTCCGGAGAACGAGCTACCGAGCCATCTCCAACTAGTATACTTAATCCGAACTTAACTATCTGATCTCAATTCTCACTCAACCGAACTTAAATCAGTGTCAACATCAAAACAACAATCAGGGTAGACTGCATCAACAACCTTTATATAGTACATACTCAGGCGCCTAAATGGCCTCTCAGGCACCCTCACTGCAGCGTACCGGGCGGAAACTCTATCCGCTATTCGGTCAAACTTTATCCTGGCTAGGCGCCTGAGTCCCTTTCAGGTGCCTAAGTGCCGACGTGGATCCTCCACTCAACACTCGCCACGTAAGCCAGACGGTTGTGCCAGCTCAACCGCCCCCTGCCAGCTCTCAGGTGCCTGAGTCCCATTCAGGCGCCCTAGTCAACTGCTTTCTCTTTTTAACTGCAACAAGGGTCAGTTCCAAACATACAATAATAAAATATATAATTAAGACATGTATGAATTACAGTTAGTGATGTCTTACTTCTAACTTTTAGGTTTCACTCGAAACCCTAGGTCAGACCGACGGCTACTGTTCCCTCATCGGGTAACGCATCCTCACCTACTCCTCTCGGGAGAGTTTACCTGTTGCCACCCAGAACCTCCCGTTGGACTTTTTCTCGACCTCTGAGAACCCGAAACTCGACGACTTATGACCTTGACCCATCTCGACTCCTGTCCGCGATCCCCTCTCGGCAAAGTCTTCTGCTCGGTCCCTCTGGACCAAGTCTTCGTGCTCGGCTTCACTCACTAAGTCTTTGTTGCCTGATCCCCGACCAAGACTTTGTGCTCAGCTTCACTTGCCAAGTCTTCGTTGTCTGATCCCCAACCAGGACTTCATGCAAAGACTTCTTGCCTAGCTTACCTAGGGCTTTCCTACAATCTCAACAACTTTATCAGTACACCATACCAGCTTAACTTGAACCCTTTGCCACTTATCAAAATAAGATTCGATCTAGTGCTTCCGCCACCAACAATCTCCCCCTTTTTGATTATGGCAACACAATTTAAAGTTAAGCCTAAACAAGTTCTAACAGGGAAATAAAATTACTTTTAAGCTCTCCCCGTTAATCAGTTATCTCCCCCTAGATCATTTAACATTTGTGATGATAGAGGAGATGATAGTTTTCAAAATAGACTTAGTTTTTTTCAAATATGATTTAAAAAGTTCAAAGACTAAGTTAATTTTTTTAAAAAAAAAGCTGTAAAAATACTTAGTTGACTTAAGCTTTTTGAAAGAATACTTTTGAAAATTTTGTTTACTTTTTAAAAAGCTTAAGTACTAAAACATTCTTTTTGAAAAAGTTAAGTGCTTTTCAAAAACTAAGAAGAGAGACTAGTTGTTTTTCAAAATGTTGAGTAATTTTAAAAATAGGTTCTAAGCATTCAAAAGAAAAGTTTTCGAAAACACTAAAATGAAGCTTTGTTTTCGGAAACACTAAAAAAAACTTAATTTTCGAAGAGCGATTTTCGAAAAGCGAAAAGATTCGAAAAGCGAAAAGACCGGTATAGAAGCACTCTTTTCTTTGAACTCCTTTTCTTTCTCTTCCCCTTTGCCATATATCAAAATCATCCATGTAATATGAGGGTAAGGATAGCTAAGTGTATCAGAGCGAGTAATTTCAAGCAACACAATAAGTCTAAGTAAAATGTCTAAGTCTAGGCTAAGTCTAAGCCAAGTCTAGGCACCTCCATTTTGAGCCCAAGCATGAAAAAAAATTGAAAATAATTTTAAATATTCAAAAAATAAAGTCAATTCCTTTTAGGCACCTGTCTAACCTTTTAGCTACTTGTTAACTATAATAAACATCAGTGTTCACTTGGGTTAGTTAAGTCAAGTGTGTTAGGACATTTGCATCTAGCTAGAGGGGGTGAATAGTTTCTCTTGGATTTTGTCTATAAAATGTTAGCCAAAGCACAAGAAAAAGATAGACAATAAGAAAAATAATAAAGGCAATGCTAACTCCCTTAATTTACTTGGTCTCCACCTCCTTGAGGCGACTAATCCAAGGATCCACACCCACACAACCAAGGCTTTTCTCCTTTTCAACTCAAGCTTGAAGGTGGAGAAACCCTTACAAGATGATCTCTTTCTCTTACAAGATTAGAATGATTTTGGAGGAGGAGATTGAGAGTGTGTAAGCTTAGAGATCTCAGAACAAGCAAGAAATATCGAGAGAATCAAGTTGTGTCTTCTTCAAGTTTTGAAATCTGCTTTTGTATAACTCTCGACATCAGTCGACTGGCAATATCATCAGTCAACTGATGAGGTTCAATGACTACTGTAGAAAGTGTCTGGTTTCTGCCGTCAGCCTTCAACGGTCACTTATCAGTCAACTGGGTCCTAACCTAGTCGATTGATCTTTCTATTCGTTAAAGCAATCGACTGATTCCACTATCAATCGACTCAACCCACCGTATCAGTTGACTGATCCTCTCATCAGTCAACTGATACCTGATAAATCTCAAGTTCTACTTTTCCTTTGCGTAAACACAAGCCTTCAAACCCTTCCATCAACCTCGGCCCTTAGGATGCTTCCGAGCCCTCGACTTCTCATCCTTGTGCTTGCCTTGAAGTGTTTCCCTCGGCCTTGTCATGCTAAGTCTTCTTCTACCAATTCTTTATACCTGGACTTGAACTCAAGTTTCATGTTAGATCACCAGCATTGCCTAACTTAAACTCATTTAACCAAACATCAAAAGTAAATAATGTTTGGGGTATGATTACACCAATAAAGTGTATTTCATAAATCAGCTCAGTTAGCCAGAATATTTGACTCGATTAATTTGAATTATAATGCCCCCAACTTGTGTCGATGCACTGATTTTGAAGTATCTAAGTCTAGGACAACAATCCTAAGTATCTCAACCCAGTCTAGGTTATCAATCAAGTTAACCCTAATGTTCTTGTGAGATGCTAGCTTCTAAATATATGGGAGCATACATACTAGGGTTAAGCCTAAGCTAAGTCTATGATAAAGAAAGACCCTAGTTTTGAAAGGGGTAGTTTTAAAGTCTAAGTAAAACTAAGTATCAAAAAATGTAATAAATTTTGAAAACAAAGTTTTGAAATTTAAAATAAAGTTTTTGAAATTATTTTTAAAATCAGACTTAGAATCTTAGAGAATTCAAAATCAACTCAAAATCAAATATTAGAAATCCTACTCTACTAAGCACATTCCAAGCAAAATGCAATCCAATCTGAAAGAAACCATGAACTAATATGAGCTAAGTTAATACAGAAAAGGAATAGCATTCAAGTTGGTCAAACCTAAAAAAGTTAAGCCATAGTAAGCACAAGTCAGATCAAGACAAGTAATCTAGTCAAGCAGTCAGGTGAGTCAAATAGCAAAATCTAGGAAGAAGGGTCGGGGCGCTAGGACTGAAGCAGCTGCATAAGCTCGGCGTGTCGCTCTACTGCCGTCTCGGCTATCACTGAATATTGGGTCGTCAACTCCTTTCGTAAAGTCTGGATCTGAGTCCTGAGATGGTGAGACTCAGTCCTGAGACGATGAACCTCTATCTCGAGTAGAGCCAATCTCTAATATATTGAGAGTGGAGATGGCGGTGGTGGATCCTGCTGAGGTGGGTCCTGATCTAATTGTTGGTATGGCTTGGCGATTTCCAAGACAACCACGTGGTTGTATCTGAGAGACCTCTCTATGTCTACAGATTAAAAATTTAATTCGAATAGAGACTCGTCCCTCTAACGACCGACCCGTCGTCGTGCTCATTAATCCAAGCTACAACTTAGCCAAAACCAAGGTTAAGGCCTTGCAACTTTCTGGATTAATTAACCGCAGAAAAGACGACGATTTGGATTGCCGATTTTTGTGTTTATCTTTGGGATCCAGTTAGTTAATTATTGTCTATGATAACAAATCAAAATAACTAACTAACATACATGAAATGACAAGGCAAAGTATCATGGTACAAATAAGACATAGCAAGATAAAACTGGAGTTCGGGAGAGATATACTTCGCCGTTTACCTCGTAGTCTTCTACCTTATGACCCTCCCCTCCTGGACGTTGTGTGGGCAATGATCTACCAAGTCGCGGAGTCACCAAGGCACCGGATCAATCATTCTTTCTCCTTCCTTTGCTTGCGCCAACACCAAACCCTAGGGTTAGGGTTTGGCTCACCGCCGGCAGTCCTTCAAGGTGGAGTTGATGAAGCCAAGAAGAGCAACTCCTCTCCTTCACCAAAGCCCACGTTAACCTCTCTGTTCTCCTCCTATCTCACGGCCAAGAGCTCACAAGGAGGAAGAACTTCCACCGGGCTCTCCCTTTTTCCGACGATAAATACCAAAAGGAAGCCAACCTCGCCGGCGCGCCACCCTCCTTCCTCCTCCACTTCCGCACACCACAAAGGAGAAGAGAGCTTCTCCTTGTCCTGTGAAGATCGTAGCAGTGGATGTAGAAGAAGAGAGTGGAAGAAGAAGAGAAGAGAGGCTTCTCTTCTCCTCCACCACCGGCGCCGACCTCCACACCTTGCGCCGCCGAGTTCTCCCTCCTCCCTCCTTGCCGCGCACCACCAAGGGTCGGAGCCAACTTCTCCCTTGCTCTGTGATCAAACATGCCCTTGAGGATGAGAAGAAAACTCAAGGAAGAAGAGGAGAGAGCCCTCTTCTTCCACCGGCCGCCAGCGCCCTAGGTGAGAGAGGGTGAGGGAGGAAGAGAGAGGTAAGGGTTTTTGATTAATTGGAAAATTTCCAATTAATTATGGATTAATTCATTAAGCCTTGTATCATCACTCCTATGGGGTATTTATAGGGCTAAAATAGGGACCATGAGGAGGAGTTGGTTCTTGGCCCGCTAATGGATCCAAACCCGATCCATTAATGGTGATCCATTCCATTAAAGGATCCCATTGTACTTCCTCACCAACCCCCATATTTTCATATGGGCTCCACATATTACGAGTCATCCATCTCCCCGTGTTTAAGATATCGTATGCCAGATAATTAATTTAATTTACTGATAATTAAATTAATTATCTTCTTGATCCTTAATTAGTACCACTCAACATTTTCATCATGCCGGACCACAATCCACTTGCAAGATTTGATATGACGACCTTTTTGAGCTCACCAAGGGGGCATCATCATCCTGACTCACCAGGACATGGATTCCATCAATAATCAACAACACATCATATTTTTAATATTATCTCCCAACTAACAGGCCTATCGATCTAACGGAATAGATCTCGCCCATTGATAAATCAAAGATATAATAATTAATAATATATGCTCATCATTATTTCGGGATTAAGAGATCGTACTCCATAATATTATTCGAGGTTTGATCCAATTTACTAAGTCAGTACAAAAATTAGATGACCTCTCTTTTGGTCCTACTCAATGTACACAAAGTACACTAGTGTAATTCTATGGTTAAGATAAACCATACCTAATTACACTACAACCATCCCGATGGTTTGTCCAACTCCATCTCGGCTGTGAGCCTCTTTCTTATGCTTCAGCAAGGAACCTGATAACATGATCTTCTGTGCGACACCACGCACCATGTTATCTACAATGTCAAGCATTAGACAGTTTGTGCACATACTAATATAAACGTGCACTGTGTGATTTTCTGAATCTCTTTAAAACGTAGATGTATCCTAACCAAAAGTAAGGCTTTTAGTATATATCCTAACACTAATGCAGTCTCGATCTCTACAACTGGGACACCCTCGTCCCCCTGGTCATCAACTAGTCCTGCTCCCCTACCCTGCTTCCAAGTCAAGACCCTGTCAATATTAACTTCTAACCCAACTAAGGAAAAATTTCTAAGTCCTATTTCGTTGCGTTCAATCAACTGGGTGACCTGACCTCTAAGGACATCACAT
Organism: Boesenbergia rotunda; assembly: GCA_024364735.1. Lineage (NCBI taxonomy): Eukaryota > Viridiplantae > Streptophyta > Magnoliopsida > Zingiberales > Zingiberaceae > Boesenbergia > Boesenbergia rotunda. Next base: position 159,965 of record JAGFNQ010006397.1, read on the forward strand.
CCGAAGCATGCAACAATCGAGGTCAGGAGGTGGTAATAGGGAATGCGTACTCTCCTATGAGTAGAGATACTAGAGGAATAGGTGATAACATGAAATATGTGATGCCCTATGTCTATGTCCAGATGATGAATAAAGGCATAGATCAAGAAAGTGTGGAATGGCCTCATCACGGCGATGTCCCTAGTGGTGATGGGTAGGACACAACGAAGAAGGACTTGGTAGAGAGTGTAGTGTTGGGGTTGAAGCTGCATGGAGCTGAAAGCAGAGATGGTGGGGTCTCTCTTACCCACAAAGAAGTAAGTGAAAAATATGTCTAGGGTGATGTGAGAGTAAGGATCAGCAAAAGGGTCATCCCTAGGTGGATAGCACAAAAAAGTGGACTCAGAGTGACCCAGCTCAAAATGCTGGTTGAACAGTTCAGGGGATACGATAAAGTTGATCTCTTGGACACGTGTGGAGTAATGGGCGTCATCTAATTTGACCAAATTATAATAAAATTCTGCACATAGGATCACATTAATCGAGTCAGTGCAATAAATGAGCTGGTCTAGGTGGTAGTAGTGGATAGCATCCATAATGATAGGACAGTAGATCACGAAGAAATTCCTATGAAGGTAGTGACAGTCTAATGGTAGATATTTGGACTATTCGAAGAGGTCATGAAGATCTAAGGAAGGGAATCTGGGGTCTGTATTGGGCAGGGTAGCAGGTCCGGCTCGGGCTATGCGACGTGTACTAATTTAACAGGTAGTAATAAAAAAAACAAAGAAATAAAAAGGTAATAAAGATAGGTTTTGGATTATACCGTCGTTGAGGAATGTCGAGAATAAGAAATGACGACCCTAGGATGTTCGCTTCGTTTCGGCAGAGATTCGAGATAGAAAACGAGGCAAAGAGGAAGAAAAGAAAGGATTTAGCACCTGAGAGACCATGGTGGGCTTCTGTTTGATACAACTGGAGGGGTTTATATAAGGGTCAATGATAGATACCATTTTGTTGATTATTTTAATTGCTAAAATCCATGTTTGACCTATGTTTTTATTGCTTAATTGTGAAATTACCCTAGGTTTTAGAACTTACTCTTATTTTGGACTTAATTGCAAATTTGCATTAAATTGGGTTATTTGGCCACTAAATTTTGGGATCTATTTTTGTAGGCATGAAAAGTTCATGGACCTAGGGCATACTGGATCAAACTTGAGTCGGAAGTGGAACCGGATCGAATTATCAAGCTTACGATTAATCCGGGCCGTCCGATTCAAAAGCGGCTAGATCTGAGCCATCCGGGACCATCTAAAGCAATCCGAGCTAGGGTTATGGTTGATCAAGAATTATGATCAAGATCTGAAGGTTTCATCCCAATCAGAGCTAAATCAACCGTTAGATCAAGCTCGGAGGGCTCTTGATCGTCCATTCAAAGATTAGGGTAATCTGGACCATCCGTTGCACATATGGAGGATCTGAGCTACCACGAGGTAGATCCTGACCCCAGATCATCATCATCAAAGTTTGTCTCAAATCAGAGCAAGATCAACTGTAGGATTTCATCCGATCAATCTGGACCGTCCATGGCTAGCTATTTAATCAGAAACGCACCCCAGTCTTCCCTTGTCGCGTCTCCGCCGCACAGTAGCTTCTTCATCATTCTTCTTCGTTTCTTTTGGAGTTTTCTTAGTTTTGAAGGCGCGACCCCTCAATTCTTCTACTAGATCAATTGCTAGGCTATTGGGAAGGTTCTCGGTGAAATTCCAGCTCAGAATTGGCCAAAACAGAGTTGTTGTGAGGTCTCCGCAGCTCTGTCATTTATTCCTTCAATCTCGGTTTTGCTCCATCCTTCATCCACCCGAGCAGTCAGAGGGGTTCCCTGGAGTGCTTGGTTCATCCCCACACCATCCGCGCAATTGGACAATGCCAGATTGAGGAAATCGATTCGGAATTCAGATTGGTTCAGAGTGTGAGCTGGATTTGAATTGCTGAGCTATTTTTCAAGTGTTTGCTGAGCTTGCGGGTTCGAGTCTCACCCTTGCGTGACGAACAAGGAGTATTTGAGCTAGGGAGTGATTGAGGATTAGTTTACTTGGTTAATTTTCATTGTTTATAGCTGAAATTTTATTTCTGCACTTGGTTTCGGTTCTGTTTTGTATCAGGATACTTAGATTTGGTTTTCTAAATTATTTAGCTTAATTAGGTTTATAATCTTCAAGTTAAGTAGTTTAGGAGTGTGTTTAGTGAACAATAGCTTCTAGTTTCAGTTTACTTTGGTTATTTTGCTTGCGTGCCAATTTTATTGTTGCGTATCAGCTGAGTACCAGTTTTTACATTGATTTGCCATTTCATTTCTGATTTTTGTAGCTTCTTTCGAATTCGATTAGTGTTCAGTTTCTTCCCTACAATTAGAGATCATATTTAGAGTGTGAATCTAGTTGATCCAAGTTTGATTTCATATGTAGTTCAATTCCGAATTTTCTTATGATCAGCTTAGCATTTCTGTAATTTCAGCTATATATCATTCCTGTTCATGCATATCAAATCCCTTTTCTTCACATTTATCTGCTTTTGAAGTTTGCACTTAATTGTTTGCTTCACCTCAATGGCTTTACATTAGTAGCTTGTTTAACCTTGCACCCAAGAGGAGTGTAAGATGCTATTTCTGCACATCAAAATTCTGCAGTCAACTCTGCACTTCTGCAATTGAATTTGTTTTGCTGAACTTCTACGTTCATGCTCTGCAGTTTCTTAATCCATTTCTCCTTCCAGTTGTTTCTGAGTTGATCAGATTTATTCTCGAATTGCAGCGACCTTTACTCTTGTTCTGAATTGTAGTATCAGTCATGCATTTGTTTTCTACAGCCTGCTAATCAGTTTGATTGAGTTTCGATCACATTTCTGCATTGTTTCAGTTTGGATAGGCTGAAGTTCGTATCAATGAGATTTGAGTTGGAATTCTATTGCATTCAAATTTAGTGGTTTTGCTTGGTTTTAGCATCCAACTCGGTTTCTGAATTTTGCATGTTATCACTGCATTCCTCAATTTTTGCACATCCATTATCATGATACTCAGCCTCATGTTCTGCATTGAATTCTTGCTGCATCCATGGTTTCTGCACCAGATATATGAATTGCATTAGGACTGATCAATGTGATCTCTGAGCATCAATTTAGTGTGTCAATGAATTGTTGTTGAACTCATATTTCTGCATGTCCGAAATTCAGCAGCTAGGTGTGTGTCAAACTGGGGCAACGTTTCTGAATTATCAGACCACTTTCTAAATATCAATTGGAATTAGTTGGATCTCTTTTCAAGCAATGGTTTATGCATTTGATCTCAACTGATCTTGTGAGACTCTGAATTAAACTTGTACCTGCTGTTATCAGTCTTCGAGTGTTGGAATTTCTTCATAGAATTCTACAATTGTTCTCCTTGTTAGCCTAGCCTTCAAGCTGAGTTAATCGGCTACAATTGCTGCAGCTAATTCCAATCTTTGGCACATCAGTTTTTATCTCATTTCGGTATCCAGTTTGTAAATGGTTTGCACTTTGTATCAAGTAAGCATTAGCACTGGTTTTGTATCAATTTGGTTGAAGATTGATTTCCATTTGGTTTGTTTTGAGTAATAATCCTTGAAAAAGTTCTTTGCATTAGCATCAATTGAAATTGGTTTGATTTCATATCAGATTGGTTTTCTGAATTAGGCTAAGTGCATTTAAGCTTCCAAATTATTTGAGTTCATTGTTGGAATCGCTTGGGTTAAGTTCCATAGCCGAGTCCTTGCCTTTTCATTGAGTTTTTATTTCCAATTGCAACCAAAACCCAATTTTGATTTGAAACCCAAAATTCTCAAACGACACATAAACACAAGCGCGAATCACACAACATCAACTAGTCCCCAGGAAAAATACGACCTGTGGCCCCTTTACTACGTTTTCATATTTTGATTGCAAAAAGGGTTTCCAGCATTTCATATACATTTAAATTTGAGACTCACATTCGTGACAGTCTATTTTGGGTCTATCAAATTTTTGGCGCCGTTGCCGGGGAAGCAACTAGTTGATTTGTTTGATTTTTGCTTGTATGCTTATGGATATATCATTGGGTTCTATTTTATTTTGCTTAAACTTTTGTATACGGGTACTACCATTTTTCTTGTTTGTTTTGTGACAGGGGTGCAGGTTCAAAATGTTTTCATCCACTTATCAGCAGTCGTGTCCACAATTTCAGCAGAACCAACCTTTCAATCAACCACTACAGCAATTTCAACCGCCACAGCAAGAATTCCAACAGCTCTATTCTAATTTCCAGCAACCAAATCAGTTTTTTCAGCCACCATTACAACAATTCGAGCAGCCACAGCAATTCCAACAATTTCAGCCAGATTTTCAGCCAAGTCTACCAAATTTCCAGAATTTTCAGAATGGGCAGCCACAATTCCAGAATTTTCAGCCCCACTTTCAGCAATTTCAGCCAAATTTTCAGCAACCTTATCAACAAGATCAATCACCTTTTCAAGCAATTCAACAAGGGTACCAAGTTAATTCGAATTTCCAGCAACCATGTCAATTTCCATAGCAAGTTCACCCTTGTAACTAGAATTTCCAGCCCGCGCAATCTCAGTTTTTACCACCACAATTTCAACCTCAGATCCAAGATTTCCAGGGCTACCATTCTCAGCAAGTTCAACCATCCTTTCAACCACAATTTCAACATTTTCAGCAAGATTTCCAGTTTCAAGGACAGAATTTTCAGCAAGACACTCAGAGTTTTTAGCCCATCCCATTTCAGCAGTTTAATGATCCTGATTGGGATGAGGCTCTACACCAAAGGATGATGGAGATGTGTCAACAAATTTTACAACAACAGCAAAGTTTTCAAGAACAAGTCCTACAACAACAAGAGCAAAATTTTCAACAATAACAACGCCTCGCAGAATTGGTTGATCAATTTAATCAAAGTCAAGCCCAAAGATTAGAACAATCAGATGATTCTTTAGGTGTAGGGGATGGCACTGAACCCCAGGGACCACCATCATTGATTGATACATTAGAAAATCCAGAGGATAGGATTGAGAGTGTAGGGGATTGCACTGAGCCCCAAGAATCACCCATTCCTACTGATTTAGAGGCCTGGGAGGAGATGGATAGTAGGGCTTGTAACAACCTTGACTTCGACTTTGAAACTTTACAGGACCCTTCTAAACTTTTATTTTGTAAGGATATTGCTATTGATGATCCTAATTTTTCTAATTTGGTTGATACAGGAATGGTTGAGGGAACATGCATAGGAGATGATTCCATAGGTGTAGGGGATTGCACTAAGCCCCAGGGACCACCACAAGATTTAAATGATGAATCAGAAAGTGTAGGGACTTGCTTGGTGGAAGCAAAAACCCAAGGATCACCCGTTCCAGTTGAGTGTCCACCAGAACCTGAACTTGAAGTGGAGTATATATTCGACCAGGAGGAAAACACGGATACATCTATTTTTGTAGACCCTCCAGGTATTTTTCAGCACGATCAGGTAAATACTCCTATTTTTTCTGAAAATTTCATAGAGGTACCTCAAACTGATTTTATTGTTTGTGATATATTTAGGGATGCATCTCATGTAAAAAATGATTATGAAAAATCCCTAGAGGCACCTAGTGTTAAATTTGTTGAATTTGAAGCATGTGGTGATACATATCATGAAAATGCTGAGTGTGAAAAATTTTTAGAGGTGCCTAGACTTGATGTTGATTATTGTGATGAGTCTTTTGATATATCTTTTGCTGAAAATAATTGTGAAAAATTCAGTGAGGCACCTAAAGTTGATTTCATAGGTTGTGATACATTGCTTGATACATCCTTGGTAGAAAATAAATGCGAAATTTTTATTGAAGTGCCAAAAATTGATTTTATTATTTGTGATGAGTTTCTGGATGCAAATTTTGTAGGAAATAATTGTGAAAAATTTATTGAGGCACCAAGAATTAACTTTATTGGATGTGATACATTTTTGGATACATTTTATACAAATACTGATATTATTTTATTTCTTTCTAACCCTGCACGCTTGAGAGAAGTATTACATTGTTTTGCAGGGTCCAGAAGACTTCAGGAGTGGGTGCTCCAACTGAACAGACTTCAACCTCCTGGAAGGACTTCTAAAAGGCATCAAGAAGGAGGAGTTGATTGTACTTTAATTCGAAGCACTCCACCTCTTACATGGGTCTTATACCTGAATCGCCTGCGGCCACTGGAGCAAATTTTTGTAAAGTTCAAGTGTGGGGGAGTCTTAATTCTCTCAGCCACCTATGTTCCTCCACTACCACGATGGAGGCTACTTCTGGATAGACTCCGTCCACCAGAATAAAGGGGAGTTTGATTCTTCTTGTATTTTCTTTTATTGCATGTTTCATTTTTTTATGCTTTTTAGAAGTAGAATTTTCTTTTAAACTGAGTCCTTGTCAATAAATGCATGTTATTTCTTTTAGCACTTTTTCTTGCATGACTAGGAATAAATGTATCCCTCTAGGTTATCTACATAGCATTTTAGAGACTTTTGAAAACAAGTTAAATTTGGTTGTTAAAACTTAGGGTTTGAGCTCATGGATGAATTTTTAGATGCTTGAGTACTATTTAGTTTTAGATTCTTAATTGATGACTTGAGATGAATTATTTTTGCCTAGTGAGAATTAGCCTTATCTTTGTGACACACATATGTTATTGTGCTCTAGAACTTGCTTAGGTTCTTTCAAAATTATATTTCAATGATTGGATCACATCTATAGAGACTAATCACTTTGTTTACCTTTCCATATCAATTTTGGCAAAAATCATTTCTATTCTATTTATCTTTCCTTATTCCTAATCTTAACCCCAATTTTTCTATGGATTTGTTTGCTTGGGATGTTTTCTTGATACTACTTTGCCCGAGACGGACAAAGATTTAAGTGTGGGGGAGTGATTAGTGATTTGGAAGAAATTTTTATCAAGGATGCACTTCATGTCGGGAAAAAAAAATTTTGCCCAATTGAGTGGAGCTTGGTACCAAGAATGAGCAAGAGGATGGAAGCAAGTGGAGCATCTAGATTCCTTATCACAATATGAAGATCCATGTGGCACGTAATAAAAAAAAAGAAAAAAAAATCTGCAATGAAAAGGAAATTGGCACACTAAGCAAAAGTTGTGCCAAAGTGAAAACAATCTTCCACTTTGGATCAGAAATGACTTGGATCCAGAAATTGGAAGTTGGAATTGAGGAAGCTAAGTTTAGCAACAAATCTGATAGAGTCTGAATTGAAGCTAACCAAATCTGATCCAAAACAGGAAGCTTGTGCCAAATCTGATCCAAAACAGATTTGCATCAGTTGAGAGTTGGATTGCAAGAAAACAGTTTGATCTGAGCTAGAACTGAATTAGGGGATGCAAGGATGAAGAACCTAACAATTCTAGAGTTTGCAATTGAGATCGTGAGCTGGCATTGCAGTAGAAGAAAAAAAACAGAAATGCAGTGAGGGCAAGGGCTGAAATTCAATGTGCTGATTTGAATTTGTGAGTGGAACACTTAAGGCTTCACTACCATTTGATGCAAGTAGTATGTGATGCCAATTGTTTCAAGCTGAATTGAAGTGGAATATAAGCTAAAATCCATTTTGTTGATTATTTTAATTGTTAAAATCCATGTTTGACCTATGTTTTTATTGCTTAATTGTGAAATTGCCCTAGGTTTTAGAACTTACTCTTATTTTGGACTTAATTGCAAATTTGCATTAAATTGGGTTATTTGGCCACTAAATTTTAGAATCTATTTTTGTAGGCATGAAAAGTTCATGGACCTAGGGCATACTGGATCAAACTTGAGTCGGAAGTGGAACCGGATCGAATTATCAAGCTTACGATTAATCCGGGTCGTCCGATTCAAAAGCGGCTAGATCTGAGCCATCCGGGACCATCTAAAGCAATCCGAGCTAGGGTTATGGTTGATCAAGCATTCTGATCAAGATCTGAAGGTTTCATCTCAATCAGAGCTAAATCAACCGTTAGATCAAGCTCGGAGGGCTCTAGATCGTCCATTCAAAGATTAGGGTAATCTGGACCATCTGTTGCACATCTAAAGGATCCGAGCTACCACGAGGCAGATCCTGACCCCAGATCATCATCATCAAAGTTTGGCTCAAATCAGAGCAAGATCAGCCGTTGGATTTCATCCGATCAATCTGGACCGTCCATGGCTAGCTATTTAATCAGAAACGCGCCCCAGTCTTCCCTTGTCGCGTCTCCACCGCACAGTAGCTTCTTCATCGTTCTTCTTCGTTTCTTTTGGAGTTTTCTTAGTTTTGAAGGCGCGACCCCTCAATTCTTCTACTAGATCAATTGCTAGGCTATTGGGAAGGTTCTCGGTGAAATTCCAGCTCCGAATTGGCCAAAACAGAGTTGTTGTGAGGTCTCCGCAGCTCTGTCATTTATTCCTTCAATCTCGGTTTTGCTCCATCCTTCATCCACCCGAGCAGTCAGAGGGGTTCCCTGGAGTGCTTGGTTCATCCCCACACCATCCGCGCAATTGGACAATGCCAGATTGAGGAAATCGATTCGGAATTCAGATTGGTTCAGAGTGTGAGCTGGATTTGAATTGCTGAGCTGTTTTTCAAGTGTTTGCTGAGCTTGCGGGTTCAAGGCTCACCCTTGCGTGACGAACAAGGAGTATTTGAGCTAGGGAGTGATTGAGGATTAGTTTACTTGGTTAATTTTCATTGTTTATAGCTGAAATTTTATTTCTGCACTTGGTTTTGGTTCTGTTTTGTATCAGGATACTTAGATTTGCTTTTCTAAATTGTTTAGCTTAATTAGGTTTTTAATCTTCAAGTTAAGTAGTTTAGGAGTGTGTTTAGTGAACAATAGCTTCTAGTTTCAGTTTACTTTGGTTATTTTGCTTGCGTGCCAATTTTATTGTTGCGTATCAGCTGAGTACCAGTTTTTACCTTGTTTTGCCATTTCATTTCTGATTTTTGTAGCTTCTTTCGAATTCGATTAGTGTTCAGTTTCATCCCTGCAATTAGAGATCATATTTAGTGTGTGAATCTAGTTGATCCAAGTTTGATTTCATATGTAGTTCAATTCCGAATTTTCTTATGATCAGCTTAGCATTTCTGTAATTTCAGCTATATATCATTCCTGTTCATGCATATCAAATCCCTTTTCTTCACATTTATCTGCTTTTGAAGTTTGCACTTAATTGTTTGCTTCACCTCAATGGCTTTACATTAGTAGCTTGTTTAACCTTGCACCCAAGAGGAGTGTAAGATGCTATTTCTGCACATCAAAATTCTGCAGTCAACTCTGCACTTCTGCAATTGAATTTGTTTTGCTGAACTTCTACGTTCATGCTCTGCAGTTTCTTAATCCATTTCTCCTTCCAGTTGTTTCTGAGTTGATCAGATTTATTCTCGAATTGCAGCGACCTTTACTCTTGTTCTGAATTGTAGTATCAGTCATGCATTTGTTTTCTACAGCCTGCTAATCAGTTTGATTGAGTTTCGATCACATTTCTGCATTGTTTCAGTTTGGATAGGCTGAAGTTCGTATCAATGAGATTTGAGTTGGAATTCTATTGCATTCAAATTTAGTGGTTTTGCTTGGTTTTAGCATCCAACTCGGTTTCTGAATTTTGCATGTTATCACTGCATTCCTCAATTTTTGCACATCCATTATCATGATACTCAGCCTCATGTTCTGCATTGAATTCTTGCTGCATCCATGGTTTCTGCACCAGATATATGAATTGCATTGGGACTGATCAATGTGATCTCTGAGCATCAATTTAGTGTATCAATGAATTGTTGTTGAACTCATATTTCTGCATGTCCGAAATTCAGCAGCTAGGTGTGTGTCAAACTGGGGCAACGTTTCTGAATTATCAGCCCACTTTCTAAATATCAATTGGAATTAGTTGGATCTCTTTTCAAGCAATGGTTTATGCATTTGATCTCAACTGATCTTGTGAGACTCTGAATTAAACTTGTACCTGCTGTTATCAGTCTTCGAGTGTTGGAATTTCTTCATAGAATTCTGCAATTGTTCTCCTTGTTAGCCTAGCCTTCAAGCTGAGTTAATCGGCTACAATTGCTGCAGCTAATTCCAATCTTTGGCACATCAATTTTTATCTCATTTCGGTATCCAGTTTGTAAATGGTTTGCACTTTGTATCAAGTAAGCATTGGCACTGGTTTTGTATCAATTTGGTTGAAGATTGATTTCCATTTGGTTTGTTTTGAGTAATAATCCTTGAAAAAGTTCTTTGCATTAGCATCAATTGAAATTGGTTTGATTTCATATCAGATTGGTTTTCTGAATTAGGCTAAGTGCATTTAAGCTTCCAAATTATTTGAGTTCATTGTTGGAATCGCTTGGGTTAAGTTCCATAGCCGAGTCCTTGCCTTTTCATTGAGTTTTTATTTCCAATTGCAACCAAAACCCAATTTTGATTTGAAACCCAAAATTCTCAAACGACACATAAACACAAGCGCGAATCACACAACATCAACTAGTCCCCAGGAAAAATACGACATGTGGCCCCTTTACTACGTTTTCATATTTTGATTACAAAAAGGGTTTCCAATATTTCATATACATTTAAATTTGAGACCCACATTCGTGACAGTCTATTTTCGGTCTATCAGTCAACCAAACGCCTGAGTTGGGTTTGTACGCCTGAATATCAGGCGCCTGAGTTGACTAGGGCTCCCCAGTTAGCGATACCGCCCCTGGTTTTTCAATACCAGGGGTGCGTCTTGGGAAGGGATGCAAAGACTTGCGGCGACCGCATCAGGTCGCAGTCGGGCGCCTGAATCATATTCGGGCTCCTGTGTTGGATCAAAAAGATTTGGAGAAATTTAAGTTAAAAAGATTCGAAAGAGAAAGATTAAAGTTTTAATTTGCAAGCACAAACAATTTCAAAAACTTAATCCACTTTAGTTTGTGCTAACCAACTTAGTGACAAGTTGGTTTAGCTGCTTCAATTAGTTGGGTTAGATTTACTTTAAATCCTAAACATCTCACCCATTTCTAAGTGACGGAACAGGGATCCTTATTTATTTTGTGAGATACTTTCAATTTTATCCTGAAATTAGGTTAAGTCTAAGATATGGTTTAACCTTTAGTTAGATTCAGATTTAAGAATTAATAATTTAAAAATAAATTTCAATATTTTACTTCCAGGTTTTGGCAAGGCATAGGAGCCTTCTTTGGCCTTAGCCTTATTGGATAACAACCCATTCCCAGACAAAGTCACATAAAGAAATAGTATTTTTAAATTCCTCATTCAGAAACCTTGGTCTAACTAGTCGAGGATGTGATGAGGTAGCTTCGGCTAGTTCCACCGTGTTGGTGCTGGAGAACCAAAGTCAAACCTTTGTTTTGATAATGGGAAAGGGTTCAAAAGTTAAGATTTGGTTGTAATCTAACAAGCTTATTAAGTGTGCAGGAAAGTCCTAGGTATGCTAGGTACTAAGACCTGGTGAGTGAAGCTGGGCACAAAGACCTGGTGAGTGAAGCTGGGCACCTAGTCAAACTCTAAAGCACTTAGAAGGTTTACATCTCATTGAAAAATTTAGGGGGAGAATATTCGTTTCAGGGGGAGAAAACTGGAAGTTTGTTTGTTTTGTTAGAAATGCTATATTTTTTTAACTTAACTTTTGAATCGGGTTGCCATAAATCAAAAAGGGAGAGATTGTTGGTGCCGGAAGCACCAAAGTCAAACCTTTGTTTTGATTATGGCAAAGGGTTCAGAAGTTAAGATTTGGATGTAATCTAACAAGCTTATTAAGTGTGCAAGAAAGTCCTAGGTACGCTAGGCACTAAGACCTGGTGAGTGAAGCTGGGCATGAAGACCTGGTCGAGGACTGGGCACCGAAGACCTGGTGAGTGAAGCTGGGCACGAAGACCTGATCGCGGATTGGGCACGAAGACCTGGTGAGTGAAGCTGGGCAAAAGTCCAACTGGAGGAGCCAGTTGGCAAAAAGGTAAATTCTCCCGAGAGGAGTAGGTGAGGGCGCGTTCCCCGTAGGAGGGAACATTAGGCGTTGGTTCGACCTAGGGTTCCATTTGGGAGACCCAAAGTCAGAACCAAGACAGCTTAGGCAGTAAATCATCATTTGTATATGCTTTGTATGTTTTGGAACTAACCCTGGTTGCAGGAACGAAGGGATGAAGTTTCTGCATTCAGGCGCCTTAATGGAGTGAGGCGCCTCACTGGGCTAGGCGCCTATGTTGAGATAGGCACCCCAGTGCAAGGCTACTCCAAGCATTCGAAGCAAACAAGCCATGCAAGCCTCTGGACCAAGTCAAGTGAGGCGCCTATGTTAACACAGGCGCCCCAGTCAACTCAGGCACCTCAATGGAAGGGGATAGGCGCTGACCAAGCCTGCGGATTAGAGTTCGCGCAGGAGAGGCCACGTGTCAGGCGCCCCCTTTGATACAGGCGCCCCACTGACCACTATAAAAGGGGGTTCACCCCCAACGCTTCCATATCAATTGCTTTCAACTCTTATGCTCAAGCGCTCCGCTCCGACAAGTTCCGTACTCGTGATTCAAGCGCTGCCGACGACCCGCAGTTCCGGAAACTTCCAACCTCTCCGGTCGTCGGTAAAACTGATTTTTCTTTAAGTGCTATAACTCTGTTTTTCAATTCTATATTTGTACACTCGAATTGTAATCTTTCACGAAAATGTAGAATTGCCCATCGTAAACGATCAAGGACCGTGGGCCTTGGAGTAGGAGTCAACCGTGACTCCGAACCAAGTAAAAACAAATAGTGTTAGCGATTGGTTTTATTTTCCGCTGTGCAATTACTCTAACACTTCCGAAAAAAGTTTTACGAACGATATTCACCCCCCCCCCCTCTATTGTTTCAATCCAATCCCACAAGTGGTATCAGAGCGGGTGGCTCAAACTTGGTGCAACCACCAGTTTGAGATTTTTTTCGGATCTTCAAATTTTTAAAAAAAAATTTCCGTTCGAATTTTCTCACTAATCAAGGTTGGTGCAACACCACTCAATTTTTTTTATTATTAATATTTCTTCCCGCACAACTAATCCAAGACTCAGTCTTGGAACAAGTTTTCCTTTTTCTTCTTTTTTAGTTAAAACTAATGGTCATGCAAGAGGGATACAGCACCGCCAGACCTCTACATTGCAGTGGAGAAGATTTCTCCTACTGGAAAAGCAGGATGGAAGTCCACCTAAAAACTCAGGTGGATATGTGGATAATTATCCAGTCTGGGCTGGAAATCCTTAAAAATGCACAAGGCGTGATGCAACATTATACCTTGTGGGATGGCCCACTGAAGAAGAAAATTGAGGCCGACGCAAAGGCGACCCAAACTTCGCAATGCGGCTTAACAAAAGAGGAGTTGAACCGCGTAGGACCCTTCAATAGCGCGAAGGAGCTTTGGAACAAGCTGATCGAGCTGCACGAAGGTACTTCCGACACGAGGATCAACAAGAGAGATCTGTTGCTTAACAGACTCTACACAATCAAGATGCACGACGGCGAGACTGCAGCCCAACTCCATGCCAAAATTCAGGAGCTAATGAACGGACTGCACACGATAGGTCACAAGGTTGAAAACCGTGACCTAATAAGCTATACTTTAAATTCATTTCCAAGAAACTCACTGTGGGCGTCTTTGGTGGATGCCTACAAGGTTTCTAGGAATCTATCAGAAATAAAACTAGATGAGTTATTTTCAGAGTTAGAACTGCATGAACAGATTAATGCTACCTTGGTCGAAAAAGGTATAGCTTTTGTTGCAAGTAAAACTCAAGGAAAGACTCCGAAGAAGAAGCCTCAACCAGCACCCGAGTCCGACTCCGACTCGGAATCTGACGACGGTGAAGGAGATCGACCCAAACTGGTCAGATTAGCTCGCGACTACTACAAGGAACTTAAGTACCAAACGAGCAAGAAAAAGTCAAGTCGAAGAAAGGAAGATCCAGCAGAACCTTCAACGAGCTCGAAAGGCAAAAGCAACGTCATCTGCTATGAATGCAACCAGAAGGGACACTTCGAATCAAAGTGTCCTAACCGAAAGGAAAACAAGAAGGCGCGGAGAAAAAAAGGCTCTTCAAGCCACCTGGGACGAGTCATCTTCCGAAGAAGAAGAAGAAGTCCCGCACGCGAATCTACTCACCCTAACCGGCTCAAAAAATGTTGACTCTGGATCAGAAACAGAACCAGACGACGGAAGACTCACAATCTCAGAGAACGGGCAAATCACTGTAAGAGGTTACTCGGAATATGAACTGTCTAAATTAATCTCTTATTTGTCTCGTAACTTAGCAAAATCCAAAATCCGGGTTGAGCCCCTCCGACAAGAAGTAAAACGCCTGAAAAAGGAAGCCGACTCAAGATCCTTGACCAAGCAAATTCAAGAAGGAAACTCAACTCAAGTCCAAAAGCTTGAGGAAGAGAATTCTTTCTTGAAAACTCTAGTCAAGGAGCTCAGAGTAGCCTTAGAACCATTCACTTCGGGTTCCAAGGGTCTTGACATGATCCTTGGAAAGCAGAAGTCTGTTCTTAACCGATCCGGATTGGGTTATCGAACTAAGTCGAGACAACGATCTTATTACTCTGGATTGAACCAATATAGAACCCAAGTCCAAGCATGGGTCCCCAAGCTATGGTTAAATAAACAAGCTGGACCAAACCAGTATTGGATCCTCAAGGACAAGATTCACACCTTGCCTAACCCTTATCGAGGCTATAGTCCAGGGGAAGCCAATATAAAAACCATATTTATAGTTAAATAATTTTACTGAATTGGTTAATTGCTTGTCTATTTTCTTCCAGCAATTTTTTATGCTTAAACTTAGGATTAGTTAGATTAAGGATGAAAGACTTAACTGAAATTTAAACAATATAGTATTGGGTGGAGGTGAGATGATAGTACGTTAGGGAAGCCCTTCTAATAAGATCAAGTATATCCTACTTGGTCTGTTTAGTTTGGTGAAACTAGCCGAAGCTACCGATCCAAGACCCAAACTAGTTAGACCAAAATCTTTCAAGAAGTAACTTGAAGATGAATTTTCAGTAAAAGGCTTTGTCATGGAAAGGGTTGATGCTCCAATAAGGCTACAGCCAAAGAAGGCTTTGTGCCTCGCCAAGACCTGGAAGCCAATTACTGAAAATCAAATTCACTTTACTACTTGTTAAATTTGAATCTAACATAAATTTCAATTAATCTTAGAGTCAACACATTTTTTCAAAGTCAATAAACTTAGCCCTATAAATTTTTCAAAATTATTCAATGTCTCCAAAATTAACCATGTTTTTCAAAATTAAAATATTTATTTTTGAAAACCTGTCTCACAAAACTCATAAGGTTAACATGTTTGATAACATTAGACTGGGTGAGACAGACTAGGTGATGAAATTCAACATAGGCTATCTTTACTTCAATTGGATCCAAATCAATAAATATTTTATGTGTAGGAACATAAAAATTTGGACCAGTGGATGTTGGATAGCGGATGCTCTAGACACATGACTGGAGACAAATTGAAATTCACCAAAATCAAGTTCAAGAACCTAGGCTCAGTAGCATTTGACAACAATGCTACACTCAAAGTCATTGGGTCAGGTAACATTGAACTTAAATATGATTTTGTTATTAAGAAAGTACTCTTGGTTGAAAATTTTAAGTTCAATTTGCTTAGTATTAGTCAGCTCTGTGATACTGGTTACATAGTTACTTTCATCAACTCTGACTGCCTGATTAGGAACCTCCAAGACTCAGAAATAATGTTTAAGGGTACTAGAAAAAATAACGTTTACACTATTAATCTACCATTAATACCAAAATGCTTCTTGACTCAATTAGAAGAATCCAACCTTTGACATAGGAGATTAGGTCACACTCATGTTAAACTAATTCCCAAAATAACCCAACTTGGTTTAATTAAAGGTGTACCAAAAATCAAGAATTTTGAAAACACAATCTGTAATTCATATAAACAAGGTAAACAAACTAAGTCTACTCACAAACCAGTTCAATCAGACTTAACCCAAACCACACTTGAGCTCCTGCACCTTGACCTATTTGATTCACATGGAGCCAAGTCACTAAGCGGGAATTGATACTGCTTAGTAATTATCGATGATTACTCTAGATTTACCTGGGTTAGGTTCCTGAAAACTAAGGATGAAACCTTGAATCTATTTATCGACTTATGGAAAATAATTGAAAACCAAAATGATACTAAAATTAAGAGACTTAGGAGTGATCACGGGGGAGAGTTTGAAAATCAAAGGTTTGAGAAATTCTGCAAAATCAATGGGTATATTCATGAGTTTTCATGTCCTAGAACCCCCCCCCAACAAAATGGGATAGTGGAAAGAAAAAATAGAACCCTTCAAGAAGCCGCTGGGACCATGTTGAATGAATATAACCTAGCTAACCAATTTTGGGCAGAAGTAGTAAGTACGACATGCTACATCCAAAATAGGGTCCTAATTAACAAAAGGCATAATAAAACCCCTTATGAACTATATTATCATAGAATGCCTAACCTACACTACCTAATGGTCTTTGGGTGTAAAGTCCATATCTTGAATACTAAAGGCTACCTAGGTAGGTTTCAGTCTAAGTCAACCCCTGGGGCCTTCTTAGGATATTCAACAACTAGTAGGGCCTATAGGGTTTATAATAAACAAACCCACAAAATTGAAGAAACTACTAACTTAATTTTTGATGAGGAAATTGAACCAAAAACTGATAATAAAAACTTGAACCGCTCAAATGGTGATCAGGAAGACAATGAACCAACAATTGAACCATCAATTGAACCACTGATTGAGCCTCTAAATGAACAAACCCTTGAACCAACTATTGCGGTATCAACTGAACCAATAGCTGAACCGACCCAGGTAGTTGAACTAAACACTGAACCAAACCGTCCAGCCGGACCTGAGGCTGAACCTAGTTCTAGAAGAACCAAGAAACTGAGACTTAATCACCCTTCTGATCAAATTATGGGTGATCCAACCGTAGGAGTCAGAACTAGGTCTTCCTACAGAAATCTTAGTCAGACCGCATTAATTTCAAAATTGAACCTAAGACTATAGAGGAAGCCCTACCTAACCCTGACTGGATCATAGCTATGCAGGAGGAGTTAGCCCAATTTGAAAGAAACCAAGTCTGGGAACTAGTACCTAAGCCTGAGGGCAAATCTATTATAGATACTAAATGGGTGTTTAGAAACAAACTAAATGATCAAGGGGAAATTGTTAGAAATGAAGCCCGCTTAGTAGCTAAAGGGTTTAGTCAGGTCGAAGGGTTAGACTATGATGAAACCTAAGCCCCAGTAGCCAGACTTGAGTCAATTAGAATGTTGTTAGCCTTTGTAGCCCATAGAGGGTTTAAGCTATATCAGGTGGATGTCAAGTCTGTCTTTTTAAATGGGTTCATCAAAGAAGAAGATTATGTAGGACAACCCCCAGGATTTGAGGAGCTAGAAAAACCTGACTATGTTTTTAAACATAGAAAAGCACTTTATGGGTTGAAACAAACACCTCGGGCATGGTATGAACGGTTATCAACCTATCTAATTTTTAAGGAATTAAACCAAGGTCAAATTGACTCTACCCTATTCGTTAAAACTTTAGAAAAAGATATTTTTATTGTACAAATTTATGTTGATGATATAATTTTTGGATCCACCAACTCTAACTTTCTAAAAGAATTTGTAAAAATAATGGAAAGTGAATTCGAAATAAGCTTGGTAGGTGAGCTCAACTTTTTCTTAGGATTACAAATTAAACAGACTAAAGATGGTAATTATGTTCACCAATCCAAGTATGCTAAAGATTTAATAAAGAAATTCAAAATGCATAATTCCAAAAGCTTAAGTACCCCTATGGCTACAAATGTCAAAATTGATAATGACCCTAAAGGTAAGCTTGTAGATCTTAAGTTATACCGAAGCATAATTGGTAGTCTATTTTACTTAACTGCTAGTAGACCTGATATCTTATTTTCTATAGGAATGTGTGCTAGGTACCAAACTTGTGCTAAGGAATCCCACCTAGTAGCCCCAAAAATAGTACTTAGGTACATTAAGGGTACCCTAAATGTAGGGATTTGGTATCCTAGGACTTCCACTTTTAAATTATCAGGATATTCTGACTCTGACTATGCTGGGTGCAAATTAGATAGAAAGAGTACAAGTGGAAGTTGCCAATTATTAGGATATAGCCTAGTCAGCTGGTGTAGTAGAAAGCAACATTGCGTGGCATTGTCCACAACCGAAGCAGAATATGTTGCCCTAGGAGAGTGTGTAGCACAACTTTTGTGGATGATACACACTCTCAAGGACTTCCATCTTGACTACAACCAAACCCAAGATTTTATTGATAATATTAGATTTTATTGATAATATTAGCTCAATCAATTTGACTAAGAATCCGATTCAACATTCCCGAACAAAACATATAGAGGTTAAACATCATTTTGTAAGGGATCCTGTAGCCAGGGGTGAAATAGTACTTAAGCACGTGGACTCAAAATCCAATTTAGCCAACATTTTCACCAAACCCTTACCTGAATCTAAGTTTAGCTCACTAAGAAGGCAGTTAGGGTTGTGCTTAATAGAGTAGGACTGTTCATTATTTCAAAATTTTTCCTGTTTTGTTTAAAATTAGAGTTTAAAATTTTCCTTTTAAAATTAGCAAGTTATAAAATCATTTCTTTTACCAAGTTTTTAAAATTTTAAATGATTTTCCGACTTAGTTTTCTTTCAAAACTACCCCTTCAAAACTAGGGTTTTTGAGCAAATGGACTTAGCTTAGGCCCTAACCCTAGAACTACATGCACCTATAGATCTAGAAGTCAGCATCTCACAAGCACCTTAGGGTACTTTGATTGATAACCTAGACTGGGTTGAGATGCGTAGGTCTATGGCTTAATTCAAGATGCTTTAAGTCAGTGTATCTGCAGTAATTGAGGCAATAAATACAAGTTAAACAGCAATCAGGTTAAGTGTCAAGCTTAGAAAATCTAACTTGATCAGATCACTTAACTTGACTAACCCTAGCAAAAGGTACTGTTTTATAATAGTTAGTAAGTAGCTAACTTGGTTAGACAGGACCCGAACAAGAACGGTTCAATTTGGTTTGGTCCTTTTTTCTTGCTTGAAAGTACTAGAGTTGGTTCAATACAGACTTCCAATTTGTCAAACTAGCTCTAATTCAAAGTTGAATTGCAATAATCAATTTTTCTAGCTTATCATTTTTTTATATATGGCAAAGGGGGAGAGAAAGGAAAGAAAGGAAAGGAGAATTTTTTTTCAAAATCTTTTTTTGCAAATAGTAAAGTAAATGTCTAAGTGCTTAAAAATGTTTCTAAGTATTTCAAAACTTTCAAAAAGCATTGCTAAGTACATTCAAAAATTCCTAAAGCACTTCAAAATTTTCTAACTGCTTTTGCTTTGAAAATTTTTTAAGTACATTTGCTTTGAAAATTCTTCTTAGTAAACAAAATTTGTTGAAAAACTTGCAAAAACATTTTTGGAAAATTTTTTAAGTGTGAAAAACTTGTAAAAACTTTTTTGGAAAATTTTCTAAGTGTGAAAAACTAGCAAAAAAATTTTTTGGAAAATTTTCTAAGTGTGAAAAACTTGCAAAAACTTTTTTAGAAATTTTATAAGTGTGAAAAACTTGCAAAAACTTTTTTTGGAAAATTTTCTAAGTGTGAAAAACTTACAAAAACTTTTTTGGAAAATTTTCTAAGTGTAAAAAGCTTGCAAAGCTTTTTGAAGTTTAGAAAGCTTGCAAAATTTGTTATCTAAGGTTGCAAAAGTTTTTTCTGCACCTAGTCAAAATCTAAAGCACTTAGAAGGTTTACATCTCATTGAAAAATTTAGGGGGAGAATATTCGTTTCAGGGGGAGAAAACTGGAATTTTGTTTGTTTTGTTAGAAATGCTATATTTTTTTAACTTAAATTTTTGAACCGGGTTGCCATAAATCAAAAAGGGAGAGATTGTTGGTGTCGGAAGTACCAAAGTCAAACCTTTGTTTTGATAATGGCAAAGGGTTTAGAAGTTAGGATTTGGTTGTAATCTAACAAGCTTATTAAGTGTGCAGGAAAGTCCTAGGTATGCTAGGCACTAAGACCTGGTGAGTGAAGCTGGGCATGAAGACCTGGTCGAGGACTGGGCACCGAAGACCTGGTGAGTGAAGCTGGGCACGAAGACCTGATCGCGGATTGGGCACGAAGACCTGGTGAGTGAAGCTGGGCAAAAGTCCAACTGGAGGAGCCAGTTGGCAAAAAGGTAAATTCTCCCGAGAGGAGTAGGTGAGGATGTGTTCCCCGTAGGAAGGAACATTAGGCGTCGGTTCGACCTAGGGTTCCATTTGGGAGACTCAAAGTCAGAACCAAGATAGCTTAGGTTGTAAATCATCATTTGTATATGCTTTGTATGTTTTGGAACTAACCCTGATTGCAGGAACGAATGGATGAAGTTTCTGCATTCAGGCGCCTCAATGGAGTGAGCACCTCACTGGGCTAGGCGCCTGTGTTGAGACTGTTGGTGCAGGAAGCACCATATCGAACCTTGTTTTGATATTGACAAAGGATTCAAAGTTAAGCTTATTTGTGATCTAACAAAGTTACTCAAGTGTGCAGAAAGAAGTCCTAGCGAAGGACTGCTAGGCACCTGGCGAAGGACTGCCAGGATACAAAGCCCTAGCGAATGACTTCTAGGCACTGAAAACCTAAGACCCAGCGAAGGGCTGCTGGGCACCTAGCGAAGGGCTGCTAGGAGTCCAAGACCTAGCGAAGGACCGCTAGGCACCAGGAGAAGGACTGCCTGGAACCTATGACCCAGCGAAGGGCTGCTGGGCACCTAGCGAAGGGCTGCTACGAGTCAAAGACCTGGCGAAGGACTGCTAGGCACCAGGTGAAGGACTGCTTGGTACTGAAGACCTGGTAAAGGACAGCTAGACACCTGGCGAAGGATTGCCGGGCAAAAGTCCAACCGGAGGAGCCGGTTGGCATCAGGTAAATTCTCCTGAGAGGAGTAGGTGAGGACGCGTTCCCCGTCGAGGGAACAGTAGGCGTCGATTCAACCTAGGGCTTCATTTAGGAGACCCAAAGTCAGAACCAAGACAGATAAGGCTGTATAAACCTAATATTTTATTACTTTGTGTTGTTTTGGACTAACCTTGGATGCAGGACCGAAGGAATGTGTTTCTGCAGCTCAAAACGCCCCAAAGGAGAGGGGCAAGCAGCTGGGCAGGGCGCCCCCAAGGTCAAGGCAAAACAAGTTAAGCAAGAAAACGCTTCGGAAGCTCACTGGGGGGGCGCCCCTATGCTCCCGGGCGACCCGGGCTCAAGCCAACGAAGCGGATAGAGTTGAGCCAGCAAGAAGCCAGCGGATCGAGTCAACCAGGGCGCCCCCAGCGTCCCGGGCGCCCCCACAGTCAACTCTCAGCCCTATTCGAGTGGGATACGGGCTAACCGAGACTTGCTCGGATCGGCTGACACGTGGGGGGCCGCCCCCAACTTTCAGGGTGCCCCGGGAGGCTATAAAAAGCCCCTCGACCCCAAGTCTACAATAATCACTGCTTCCAACGCCAATACGCTCTTCTACTCAAGCGCTTTGCTCCGGAAACCTCCCAACTCGAGATACAAGCGCCGACGACGTCCCTATGCTCCGAGATTCATTCCACACCGGACGTCGGTAACAAAGAGCTGTCTTTTTAAGTTTACTATACTGCAATTGTAATATATGTTTGTAAACCTTTTTGCGCACATATAGAATTGCCCGCAGTAAACGGTCAATGACGGTGGGCCTTGGAGTAGGAGCCGACCGCGACTCCGAACCAAGTAAAATCTTGGTGTTTGTGTGTTCTTTAATTTTAATTTTTCCGCTGAGTATACTGCTTTTCAATCTGAAACGACTTACGATATTCACCCCCCCCCCCTCTATCGTTTTCTCTTGATCCAACAAGTGGTATCAGAACAGGGAAGCTCAAATTTGGTGCAACCACCAATTTGAGACTTTTTTCGGATTTTTCGCATTTTATTTCAAATAAATAATATCTATAGGTGTGTTTAAAATATTCATACGCCATTTTCAATTTTGAATTCTTATTTGCTCACAATAAGTCAGAATTGATAAAACGAATAATTTTTGAAAATTTGGCATAAACTTTTTTATTATTATTTTAATATTTTTCTCGAAATTCGTGCTAAGCAAACTTTTTCCCAAACAATAAATTCTTACCTTTTCATCATTAATAAGAATTGATAAAGTCAATATTTTCAAAATTTTGTCATTAATTTTTATTTTATTTTATTATTATTTTACCTCAAAATTCATGAAAACACTTTTATTGAGCTAGTTTTTTTCTTTCCCGCACTGCTAATCCAAGACCAAGTCTTGGTACATTTTTGGTGTTTCTTTTGTGTACAAGGTATAAACTAAATGGCCAACCAAGAGTGGAATAGTGTCCGTCCACCCCTATTCTGTGGCGAGAACTTTAGAACCTGGAAGGGTCTAATGGAATTCCACCTAAAGACCCATCTAGATTTATGGATGATGATCCAAACAGGGTTTTCAGTACCTACAGAAGATGGAAATTCGATCGCCTGGGATAAACTGGATGAACCAACTTTGAGGAAGATTGAGGCAGATGCAAAGGCGACTGCAATCCTACAATGTGGCCTAACTAATGAAGAATTGAAGCAGATCAGACCCTTCAACTGTGCTAAAGAGATGTGGGAGAAGCTAATCAACCTACACGAAGAGAGCTCCGATATTGAGATCTTTGAAGGTGTGATGTTCGAATCATCGGATGAATCAGACGATAAGGAAGTTCAGGCAAGTCATTTTGCATTCTCGGCTCAAGCACAAGTAGCTGCGACAGAATCGACACCCGACGTCGAAATCGAACCAGAGTCAGACAATGAGTAGTCTGAGACAAAATCGGTAACTAATTTTGAATCATTTTCTGAATTAAGGTTAAATAATCAAGCTAATACTGCAATGGTCGAGGAAGGTATAGTTTTCATTGCAGGGAAAACTCCAAGAGAACTGCAAAAGAGGCATCAACCAGTACCTAAGTCCAACTCAGACTCAGAACTTGACGACGAAGAAGGAGATCCTCGGAAACTGATCCGGTTGGCTCGCGACCACTACAAAATACTGAAGAAACAATCAAGCAGAAGAAAGATGGCTAAAATCAAGGGGGAGAGCTCCAAAAAGAAATCTAAAGGTAAATTTACAGTATTTGAAAATCCATTATTTACCTTGAATAATATGATTGAACCTTATAAATTAGTTAAAGCAAACATTAGTAAATTGGAACAAGAAGATGAAATATTGAAACATAAGGTCAAAATGCTAGAAAGCCTAATTCACAATTTTGCTAATTCTAAAAACCCAGAATATCATTACAATTATGACGTGACTTAGATGATTACTTTTCTCGCGTATTTTATGCTTAGAGTTAGGATTGGTTAGATTAAGGACTAAAATGATTAACTGAAATTTGAACAACATAGTATTGGGTGGCGGTGAGATGATAGTACGTTAGGGAAGCCTTTTCTAATAAGGTCAAGTATACACTGTTGGATCGAGAAAGACCGATAGAGGGGGGGTGAATATCAAAACGTCGGATTAACAGAGAGAAATACGCAGCGGAAATTTAAAACAAACACACCAAACACAAATTTTATACTTGGTTCGGAGCTCGGTCGACTCCTACTCCAAGGCCCACGGTCGTTGACCTTTTTGGGCAATTCTATATGTCGCAAAAAAGTTTACAAATGATTGATTACAAAATTAGTGTAAACTTAAAATATACTCTTTCTTTACCGACGTCCGATGTAGATTATTTCGGAGCAGTGGGAGCGTCGGCGCTTGTAATCTCGAGTCGGGAAGTTTCCGGAGCAGAGTGGGAGCAGAGCGTGAATGCGTTGAAGAAGATTGTTGCTTGAAGCCTTGGGGTCGAGGGGCTTTTATAGCCCTAGGGGGCCCTGGGACGTCGGGGCGCCCCCACGTGTCAGCGATCCGAGTTCCCTCGGTCAGCTCTGATCCCTCAAACTGGGATAGGCCCCCCCGACGCGTGGCGCGGCGAGTTCCTGCTGGAGCTTCTCTAGCGCTTCATGCGAGGCGCCCGAGCGCTAGGGCCGCCAGAGCGCGAAGCCTTTTTTGCTTCCTTTTTGTATTCACCTTGGGGCGCCCGGACACTCGGGCGCCCTCTCAGCTTGCCTCACTCCTTTGAGGCTCTCTGAGTGCAGACACCGTTCCTTTGGTCCTGCATCAGGGTTAGTACAAAACAACAATAAAACAATAATGTTTTATACACCTTAGCTTCTTGGTTTGACTTTGGGTCTCCAAATGGAGCCCTAGGTCGAACCGACGCCTAATGTTCCCTCACAGGGGAACGCTCCTCACCTACTCCTCTCGGGAGATTTACCTGGTGCCAACCGGTCCTCCGTTGGACTTTTGCCCAGCAGTCCTTCGCCAGGTCCTTCGCAGTCTTTACCAAGCTGCCTTCGCTGGTGCTAGCTGCAGTCCTTCGCTAGAGTCCTTGCTAGCTTCCGCTGTCCTTGCCGTGCCTAGATCCTTCGCTAGGGCTTTTTGTCCTGGCATCCTTCGCCAGGTGCCTAGCACCTTCGCAGGGCTTTGTTTCCTGGCAGTCCTTCGCCAGGTGCCTAGCACCTTCGCTAGGGCTTTTCTGTCTGCAGTCCTTCGCCAGGTGCCTAGCACCTTCGCTAGGGCTTGTTTCCTGACACTAATGAGCATTTTAGACAACAATAACCCTTAACTTTGAATCCTTTGCCAATATCAAAACCAGGTTTGATATGGTGCTTCCTGCACCAACATACACTACTTGGTCTCTTTAGACTGGTGAAACTAGCCGAAGCTATCGATCAGGACCCAAGCTAGTTAGACCAGAATTTCTCAAAAAGTAACCTTGAAAATGAAATTTCACTAAAAGGCTTTGTCAAGGAAAGGGTTGATGATCCAATAAGGCTACGGCCAAAGAAGGCCTTGTGCCTCGCCAAGACCTGGAAGCCAATTTTTGAAATTCAAATTCAGTTTACTCTTTGTCAAATTCGAATCTAACACAAATTTTCAGTTAATCTTAGATTCAAATATTCTTTTTCAAAATAAATTCAAAACTAATTGTTTTCAAAAATTAATTTAACCTTTAAAAATTAACCATGTTTTTTTTACTTAAAATTTTCATTTTTGTTAAAGCATCTCACAAAACAGATAAGGTAACCTGTCTTGTCACTTAGAACTGGGTGAGATGTCTAGGACCTAATTATATAGTTCAATATTTTTTTTCAAAATCAACTCAATTTTTTTTTAAAATTAATTCTAAATTAACTCCATATATTTTCCACTCAACATCTGAATTTCGTTTGTTTTCAAAATTAACTCATCAAACTAAGTCTTGATTGAATTAATACTAAGATCTAGGACTTGATTGGGTCAAATATGGGTAAAACCAAGTCAACATAGTCAAACATGGTCAAAACATTCAATCCTAGTCAATACTGAAATCCCTTAAGGCACTTAGATAAAGACAGACGTGTTGAATACAAAGGGGTTTTTTTTGTTTTTGTTTTTTTTGTTTTTCCGAAAAAATTTAGATTTTTTCAAAAACCTTATGCTCTAAAACTTAATATCATCTCAAAATAAGGTTTTCAAAATTTAATTCAAAAACCTCCCTATACTACTATCTGTTTGCAAAATTATCATCATTCGAAAACTGTGCTATCATTTCAAGTTATGTTTTCAAAAATTTATCACCTTGAAAGTGATCATACTCAAAAGGTTGTTCAAATTTTTTTTGATTTTGATAAACCCTAAAAACACAAAGGAGGTCTACTTAATGATCTACAAGGACTCCTAGGATGTGTCAAATTTAGGGGGAGTCTAAACCAAAAGAAATTATTTCTAACAAGTATTTTCTTTGGCAATTATTTTTGAAATTATTAAATAATTCTTTTGATCTGAACTGACCCCTAAGGACTCAGAGGAAGAATACTTGTGGTCAACAAGCTTCCAAGGACTATGTCAAGTTTAGGGGAGGTTAAATTAAAAGAACTATTGAACATTTCAAAATAAGTTGTTTTAATACACAAGTTTTCAATGTTCTTTTGAAAATACAACTAAATTGCCGTTAAAAATACCAATATTCTATTTCTCAAAATGTTTTTGTGGCTTAGTAAATCCTTTTTGAAATGCTTTTTGAAATTTTCTTGAGTTTGGAGAATTTCCAGGACACTTAGGGAAATGCCCTTGTAGTTAACAAGGTTTCCTAGGATTGTGTCAGACTGGAAAGGAAACCATGCCAAGTAAAGTATTATGTTTTCTTAAAATATTATGTTCAAAAGTATTTATTAGTACTTATATTTGTCAAAAATGCATATTTTTTTGAAAAAGTACTTATATTTTTCAAAAATTGCATAATATCTTTCAAAAGTACTTCTATTTTTCAAAATATAATATTTTCAAAAAGGTACCAATACTTTTCTAAGGCAATAGTATTCTAAGTACGTGAATTTTCTAAAGATTTGCCTATAAATACAAAATCTTTTTTCAAAATTGCACAATACCTTTCAATGTGGAGTTTTGTTGGTGCAATTTAATCTTTTTGATAGGTTTTCAAGAGTTATACTAAGTATTTTTATGTCTTCAAAACTCATAGGCTCTGATACACAAACTTTTTCTTAAATTTATTTTTCTTTATTGATATATATAGCCAAGGGGGAGAGCAAGAAAGAGAGAAAGGAATTTTTTTTATCTCCTTTTCGAAAAGCAAAAATTTCTAAGTGTTTTAAATTTTTTTAAGTGCATATTTTTCCTAAGTAAAATTTTTCTTAGTAAACAAAATTTGTCTAAGCAAAATCTTTTTGAAAATGTTGGCAAATGTTCCTAAGTAAAGTTTTTTTGTTGAAAAACTTGTCTAGAAAATTCTTAAAAATTTTGTTTTTTTCAAAATACACAAAGTATTTCCAAGCATATTCTTCTAAGTGTGCAAATTCTTTTAAAACAAAATTTTCCCAATTCTCAAAGTTGAAATTTTTTTAGGGAAATTTGGATTCAAAATTTTGCCTAAGGAATTTTTTTTGAAAGCTTTTAACAAAATTTAGGCTTGCTTTTCAAAAGTGTTTGTTGATACAAAAGCTTTTACTCTTTTTTGAAACACCTTGTCAAAAACTTATTTTTGGTAAAACTCAAAACTCCCTATTAGAAACCTTGTTCGCCCACGTATGTTTTTGATATATGTCAAAGGGGGAGGAAAGGTCAAAGTTAAATGTTTTAAGTGTTTTATAACACAAGTATTCAGGGGTTTTAGGGGGAGTATGAGAAATAAAGAATTTTTTTCAACTCTACATTTATTCCATTTATTCTGTTCATAAACAGTTATACTTCATTGATGTTCTTAACTGTTATAAAGTTTTTACTTAACTTTGAATTGTGTTGTCATAAATCAAAAAGGGGGAGATTGTTGGTGCAGGAAGCACCATATCGAACCTTGTTTTGATATTGGCAAAGGATTCAAAGTTAAGTGTTATTTATTGTCTAATATGCTCATTAAGTGTGCAGGAAACAAGTCCTAGCGAAGGGCCGCTAGGCACCTGGCGAAGGACTGCTAGGAATCAAAGTCCTAGCGAAGGGCTGCTAGGCCCTGGCGAAGGACTGTCAGGAAACAAAGACCTGGCAAAGGGCTGCTAGGCACCTGGCGAAGGAATGCCAGGACACAAAGACCTAGCGAAGGACTTCTAGGCACCAGGCGAAGGACAGCTTGGTATTGAAGACCTAGCGAAGGATTGCTAGGCACCAGGCGAAAGACAGCTTGGTACTGAAGACCTGGCGAAGGACTGCTGGGCAAAAGTCCAACCGGAGGAGCCGGTTGGCATCAGGTAAATTCTCCCGAGAGGAGTAGGTGAGGATGCGTTCCCCGTGGAGGGAACAGTAGGCGTCGGTTCGACCTAGGGCTCCATTTGGGAGACCCAAAGTCATAACCAAGATAGCTAAGGTTGTATAAAACTAACACATTATTGCTTTATGTTGTTTTTGTACTAACCCTGGATGCAGGACCGAAGGAACGAGTGTCTGCAGCTCAGAGAGCCTCAAACGAGTGAGGCAGTAGCTGAGTAGGGCGCCCGGAGTGTCCCGGGCGCCCCCAAGGTGAATACAAAACAGATGAAGCAAAAGAAGTGCTTCGACAGCTCATGGCGAGGCACCTACGTGCTCCCGGGCGCCCCCGTCAAAGCCTGATCCCAAGTTTGAAGGGATCAGAGCTGACCGAGAGGAACTCGGATCAGCTGACACGTGGGGGGGGGCGCCCCCGACGTCCCGAGCGCCCCCAGGGGCTATAAAAGGGCCCTCGACCCCAAGGCTTCAAGCAATCAATCCTTCCAACGCATTCACGCTCTTCTGCTCCTGCACTCTGCTCCGGAAACCTCCCGACTCGAGATTCAAACGTCGACGACGTCCCACTGCTCCGAAAATATAATCTACATCGGACGTCGGTAAAGAAGAGTTACTTTTAAGTTTACTGCACTATTTTTGTAATACAATCTTGTAAACTATTTTTGCGAACATATAGAATTGCCCGTAGAAAATGGTCAACGACCGTGGGCCTTGGAGTAGGAGTCGACTGCGACTCCGAACCAAGTATAAAATTTGGTGTTTGTGTGTGTTTGATTTAAATTTCCACTGCGTAATTTCTCTAACTGTTAATCCGAGCGTTTTATGATATTCACCCCCCCCCCTCTATCGTTTCTCTCGATCCAACAGATTCTACCACGGAAGATGAATATGTTGCAGCATCGGAAGCAGCAAAGGAAGCAGTCTGGATCAAGAAGTTCGTCTCAGAACTTGGGGTGGTTCCAACCATTGATGAAGCAATACCGGTTTACTGCGACAACAATGGAGCTATTGCACAGCCGAAGGAACCAAGGTCTCATCAGCGATCCAAACATGTGCTTCGTCGCTATCATCTGATCAGAGAGATAATAAGTAGGAATGATATACAAATTGAGAAAATTCCCACTGAAAGGAATTTAGCGGATCCTTTAACTAAGGCCTTGCCTCAAAGCAAGTTTGAGGGTCATGTTAGAGCCTGTGGTATTGGGTACCGTAGAGATTGACATTAGGCCAAGTGGGAGTTTGTTAGTAATATAAGAGAAGTGTCCTAAGGCAATCGCCTTATGATTGTAATTATTTATTTTAATAAATAAATATTCACTATTTGAGTATACATATTTGTGTATTTGATTGAGATCTTAAACTCATTTACTGAATGTCCGCAATACAATTCACAGCATGAGAGAATTTGTGATGAATTCACAACTAGTGATTATCTCTACATGTGCAATTGTGAAGTATTGAAATTGTCCCTAGTCGATGAATTGATAAATACGGACACTATCAATTCTGTTGAGACTTGCATGGGTTATTCTCTAATCAGCTGATTCTCACTGGCTGGGGACATTGAGATGTCCGAAGATAAACATGAATGCTAGTTAAGGGAACTAGTTCATTAGAGTGACTGGCTATAAAACTTCATATGGTAGTTTACATATAGATATGTCAGTGATGTTCTTACTGCAGCTTAAGTGCGATGTTCCTTTGACTTGCGGTGTTCAAGTCATCTTGGTCATGGAGACTTATACTTTGACATCTTAAGCAAGCATCTCCAAGGAGGTGTGGACCCGGGATGATTGGGTATAAGCCGAAGTGCCCGAAGATGTTTGAACAGCCTACAAAGGATTCACCACTCCTTGCGAGGAGATGTATACCCGAGGCCTATCGTCGGATTATTACTCGAAGCCTCTGGCCAGAGCATGACATGTTCAGAGTATGAATCTCTTAAATACATGAGAGTAATTAGAATCCGTAGGACGGGAAAACGTTACTTGGGCTAGGTGTGACGTAGTCAGCCTAGTGGGGACTGACACACATAGACCATGTCCTGAACCAAGTGGGTATAAGATGGTGAAGGGAATGGGGCACGATTCATTATAGCTGCTGAAGGGTTTTAGAATTGTTTCTGAGGTCAACTGTTGATCTTTCGATTAATTGGGGATCATGATGTACTACTAGGTGCCACTCATGATCATTCTATAATTGATTAATTATAGACAGCCAACATAAATCGAAAGCCTATTTAGTCACACGCACTATGAGTAATCCGAGGGATTTAAAACGAGTTGAAAATTAGATTTTTCAATCAAGAGAGATTACGTTTGGTTGAGCCGAATGATAAGTCGAATCTGAATTTTTCAGAGACGCATTGGAAGCGTAAAATGGCTAAGTCTTTTGAGGACTTAATAGATGAATTAAATAAGTTTAATTCATTGGGGCTTGGCTTGGATGGGCCGGCCAAAGAGGGCCTCCATCCTCTTTGCTTGGCCAGCCACAAAAGGGAGAGTACCAAGTTTTTGGTTCAATTTATAAAATAAACCAAGTATAGTTTGTTTTATAAAATTATGGATGATATAAATTTTTATATAATAAACCAAGGTTTGGTTTATTCTTCATGGAAATTAAAATGAACCATGGATTGGTTTATTTTATAAAATCAATCATGGATTGATTTACCATGATAAGGAAATTTATTCCATAGGAGAGAAGCTTTTTATCATGAATTAAAATATGATTTTAACCATGATATAAAATCAAACTTGGCATGATGGAATAAATTATTCCATATTTGAGAGGCTTGATGGTTGAGAGGCCACTATATAAAGGACCCAAGGCAAGGCTTGGGTGTGATAATTATAGAGATGAAGGCATAGGCTCTCTCCCTCTCTTTCTCTCCTTCTCTTCTCCCCTTCTTGTCGTACGCCAACCAGCCCCAAGAAGGAGCACCAGCCGGCCATCCTTTTGTGGTTAGTCTTCCGACTTCTCTCTTGGTTTTTCTCGTCGTGTTCTCGGAGAATCTAGTAGTTCTCGAGAACACGAAACTCGTGGCTTTGCGAAGTCATCCCGAAGTTTCTCGGCGTGGACGCGAATGGAGGCGGAGCTTCCAAGGGACGCTTATGGTTGGATCTCGTCCCTTCCTTCGAGTTACACGAGGTAATATGTAAATTAGTTTACATTTCTACAAAAATTTTAAATATATGATCATGTCTACACAAGATAAAATTGCATGCTTAGATGTGTGGTTAAATAATTAGAGAAATTATTTATGCTAAACCTTCCGCTGCACGTAATTAATTTTAAAATTACAAACCCGCATCCATGTCAACATGCACCCGGTCCCAACACTGATACCACTCTGTAACGACCCACCTTCTGGTGCTAAGTTTTAAGGCGGATCGCTACTAACTAGATGACTTATTACTGATTATTGTTTTCTTTTAATGCTAAACCAACTGAGAGAATTTAAAAATTTTGCTATGTACCGAACTAACAATTCATAATAAAAGCATGTTGCGGTAAATCATAATCATGTTGGAAGTACTAACCAGCCAAAATAAAACAAAAACATTAATTTTATTAGCTTGGCAGGATTTGATCCCCCAACCTCAGCGTTGCATGACTGAAGCACTAACCAGCAACTCTACATCACATTCCGTTGTAAATTGGCACCAGTCGACTGGTATTCAACCAGTCGACTGCCCGAGGCGACGAAGCCTTCTGTACGATTTTGCTACTGGTCCCAGTCGACTGGTAGCTGTCGCAGTCGACTGGCAGTTCTGACATCTGAAAATTCAGATTTCAGAAACGTGCCCAAGTCAACCCACTTCGTACCAAACCCCCCCCCCCCCCCCAAACTCATATTTAAGCTTACTAACAGGTATACAATGATTCTAGGCCATATTCTACATGTTTTCATGACATTAAAGCATACTTCAACCATTTCAAAGCATGAAATTAGAAACACGAACTTTGTATCAACTTGTTACTAAAGCAAAGCATTGTTCTTATCTAGATGCATCAATAGTAGCACTATAATATCAGAAATGATTCTATAGCCTTAGATCATGCATTATACTACTAGTTAACATGCACTTGAAATGTATCACTCAATATATCACATGTAGAAACTAGGCATGGCATGACTGCATGGTATTAACTCATGATACATAATCTCACACTAGAATTCTCGCAAGACTCATATCAAGAGTGATATTATCAACATAACAAAGGTACTTAAAATGCGGAAAATGATAAACATGACAAAGAACTAGTTCATTTAACATTCTTAATCGTGCATCCTCATAAGGCAAGTTCCCAAGGTTCTTTTCAGTCCAAGTTCCACCATCACACACTCCCCATCATCCCTACCGCTTCCGCTACTCCATTTTTCCTTTGCCCTTATCTGTAGTATAAGGAAAAATGAAACTATAAGCATAAAGCTTAGTAAGTACCATCCTACTCACAAAACAATGCATATCTCGAAACTCATGCTTTTGAAAACACATGTAGGAAAAACATATCATGCTTGTCATTTATTCTTGCAGTAACATATAGTCTAATCATGGCATACTCATCATACTAAGCACATGAACAAAATCGTATTCTTCTAACTAAATTCACATAGAATTCTTAGAATCTAACTAAACTAAGCATGATCTTAAAAATATTTTCACTTAAAGCTATGACTGGACTTTTGAAACTTATACATATAATAAGTGAAAATACTAATCATGCTGCTGTGGACCCAGCAATGTGCTGCTAATGTGCGCATCCCTAAATAGATCCGAGGTAGCTAATCCCGAACCCATTAGGGTACTACTACTAGGCGATCTAGGGGCCTAGGGGCAACTAAGAGCCCACCCATTGACCAACTAGATGTTAGTGATATAAGAGAAGTGTCCTAAGGCAATCGCCTTATGATTGTAATCATTTATTTTAATAAATGAATATTCACTATTTGAGTATACATGTTTGTGATTTGATTGAGATCTTAAACTCATTTACTGAATGTCCGCAATACAATTCACAGTATGAGAGAATTTGTGATGAATTCACAACTAGTGATTATCTCTACATGTGCAATTGTGAAGTATTGAAATTGTCCCTAGTCGATGAATTGATAAATACGGGCACTATCAATTCTGTTGAGACTAGCATGGGTTATTCTCTAATCAGCTGATTCTCACTGGCTGGTGACATTGAGATGTCCGGAGATAAACATGAATGCTAGTTAAGGGAACTAGTTCATTGGAGTGACTAGCTGTAAAACTTCATATGGTAGTCTACATATAAATATGTCAGTGATGTTCTTACTGCAGCTTAAGTGCGATGTTCCTTTGACTTGCGGTGTTCAAGTCATCTTGGTCATGGAGACTTATACTTTGACATCTTAAGCAAGCATATCCAAGGAGGTGTGGACACAGGATGATTGGGTATAAGCCGAAGTGTCCGAAGATGTTTGAACAGCCTACAAAGGATTCACCACTCCTTGTGAGGAGATGTATACCCGAGGCCTATCGTCGGATTGTTACTCGAAGCCTCTGGCTAGAGCAAGACATGTTCAGAGTATGAATCTCTTAAATACATGAGAGTAATTAGAATCCGTAGGACGGGAAAACGTTACTTGGGCTAGGTGTGACGTAATCAGCCTAGTGGGGATTGACACACATAGACCATATCCTGAACCAAGTGGGTATAAGATGGTGAAGGGAATGGGGCACGATTCATTATAGCTGCTGAAGGGTTTCCGAATTGTTTCTGAGGTCAACCGTTGATCTTTCGATTAATTGGGGATCATGATGTACTACTAGGTGCCACTCATGATCGTTCTATAATTAATTGATTAATTATAGACGGCCAACATAAATCGAAAGCCTATTTAGTCACACGCACTACGAGTAATCCGAGGGATTTTAAACGAGTTAAAAATTGGATTTTCCAATCAAGAGAGATTAAGTTTGGTTGAGCCAAACGATAAGTCGAATCTGAATTTTTCAGAGACGCATCGGAAGTGTAAAATGGCTAAGTCTTTTGAAGACTTAATAGATGAATTAAATAAGTTTAATTCATTGGGGCTTGGCTTGGATGGGTCGGCCAAAGAGGGCCTCCATCCTCTTTGCTTGGTCGGCCACAACAAAGGGAGAGAACCAAGTATTTTGGTTCAATTTATAAAATAAACCAAGTGTGGTTTGTTTTATAAAATTATGGATGATATAAATTTTTATATAATAAACCAAGGTTTAGTTTATTCTTCATGGAAATTAAAATGAACCATGGATTGGTTTATTTTATAAAATCAATCATGGATTGATTTACCATGATAAGGAAATTTATTCCATAGGAGAGAAGATTTTTATCATGAATTAAAATATGATTTTAACCATGATATAAAATCAAACTTGGCATGATGGAATAAGTTATTCCATATTTGAGAGGCTTGATGGTTGAGAGGCCACTATATAAAGGACCCAAGGCAAGGCTTGGGTGTGATAATTATAGAGATGAAGGCATAGGCTCTCTCCCTCTCTTTCTCTCCTTCTCTTCTCCCCTTCTTGCCGTACGCCAACCAGCCCCAAGAAGGAGCACCAGCCGGCCATCCTTTTGTGGTTAGTCTTCCGACTTCTCTCTTGGTTTTTCTCGTCGCGTTCTCGGAGAATCTAGTAGTTCTCGAGAACACGAAACTCGTAGCTTTGCGAAGTCATCCCGAAGATACTCGGCGTGGACGCGAATGGAGGCGGAGCTTCCAAGGGACGCTTATGGTTGGATCTCGTCCCTTCCTTCGAGTTACACAAGGTAATATGTAAATTAGTTTACATTTCTACAAAAATTTTAAATATATGATCATGTCTACACAAGATAAAATTGCATGCTTAGATGTGTGGTTAAATAATTAGAGAAATTATTTATGCTAAACCTTCCGCTGCACGTAAGTAATTTTAAAATTACGAACCCGCATCCATGTCAACATGCACCCGGTCCCAACACTAGAGTCCAAGCACATGCCATAAAAAGTAAAATACTTTCATAAATATTCTTTTCTTTAACCTTGCATCTGCTAGGCGATCTAGAGCCTAGGGGCGATCTAGGAGCCCACCCAATGGACGAACTAGGGTCCATAAACATAAAGCAAGGGTAGCTAATTTCATAACATGCTAAAACTCATATTAGAGCTTCTTAACATTTTCTCGAGCACCTTGCGTGCCTAAAACTCCCCTCTTCTTTTAAGGGCACTTCCTAGGCACTCGACGGTGCGTCTAAACCCCACACTAAAGGGGGAAGCACGTCCAGCCCATCTAGTGGTGCCCTTAAAGTCGGTAGAGAGAGTAGATCTACACATAAGAATATAAACATGCAATTAGATAAAACTAAGGCGTTTAGGCATACGAACGAAGCTACTTATAATGCAGGTGAGGGGCACTTACATCCTGCGCTTGTTCTTACAACTCTAATGTGTAGGGCTTAGGGAGAGGGAAGATCTTTGGAGTCTCGGAGAGGTTCTAACGATGAACTACTCCTTGAGACGATCCCTTAGCGTGTCCTCCTTCATGAATCCGCCCAACACAAGCCCTTGGACTCCCTCCTTGGTTTGCCGTGAGTGAGGGAGAAAGAATGGCTCAGGAGAGGGTGAGGAAAAATCACCGAAGAGGGAGGAGTCGGCGGTGAGAAGATGAGGGAAGGAATAAACCTAAAGACCCTTAAGTTTCCCTTTTATACTTCTGGAAAAATTTAACTAACGTCACCATATTTATCCTTTCCTCTATTTTGTTTCAATGAAAACAGACTAGCCCACTTAGTAAGCCTCTTCTCCTCTCATGGTACAGGTCTAGGGGTGAAACCCCACTTAAGCCTTTTTTTTACTGTGCATTCTATTTTTATACATTTTTTCCTTATTTATCCATGGAAAAATTCTATAAAAATATCCATAAATTTAGAATTAATTCTAGGATATTTCTAAAATTAGGTTTGAGAATTTTTGGGTATTATAATAGAATAAAAGATTATAGCAATTAAACTAATTTATACCAACGACCAGAAGATCGGAGTGTCGTAGCCGCGGGTCGTCGTAGGCGCTTAAAACTCGAGTACGGAGCTTGTCAGAGCGGAGCGCTTGAGCGAATGTGTTGAAAGCAATTGGTGTTGAAGCCAAGGGGGCAAACCCCCTTTTATAGTCGTAGCTGGGGCGCCTGTGTTGAAGGGGGCGCCTGACACGTAGGCTCCTCTGCATGAACCTCAATTCGCAGACTTGACCAGCGCTTATCCCCTTCACCAGGGCGCCTGAGCTAAGTGGGGTGCCTAAGTTAACACAGGCGCCTCAATGACTTGGTTCATAGGCTTGTGTGGCAGTTTGCTTCGAGTGCATGGAATAGCCCATCACTGGGGTGCATGTCTCAACACAGGCGCCTCACCATTGAGGCGCCTGAGTCCATTCAGGTGCCTAGGAACAGAAATTGCCATTTCTTTATTCCTGCAACTAGGGTTAGTTCCAAACCATAAGAAACATATAAATTCTATAAAATAAAGTATGATTTACAGCCTGAGCTATCTTGGTTCTGACTTTGTTCTTCCCAAATGGAACCCGAGGTCGAACTGACGCCTAATGTTCCCTCTTACGGGGAATGCATCCTCACATACTCCTCTCATGAGAGTTTACCTATTTGCCAATCGGTTCCTCCGGTTGGACTTTTGCCCAGCTTCACCCACCAGGTCTTAGTGCCCAGCTTCACTTACCAGGTCTTCGGTGCCCAGCTTCACTCACCAGGTCTTAGTGCCCAGCTTCACTCACCAGGTCTTAGTGCCCAGCTTCACTCACAGGTCTTAGTGCCCAGCTGCACTCACCAGGTCTTAGTGCCCAATTCATAGAACCAGGACTTATTGCCTAGTGTACTTAGGACTTTTCCTGCATACTTGATCAACCTTGTTAGATCACAAAACACCTTAACTTCAGAATCCTTTGCCATTATCAAAACACAGGTTTGACTTTGGTGCTTCCAGCACCAACAGAATCCACATTATTTGTTAAAACCTTAGAAAAAGATATATTAATTGCACAAATATACGTTGATGATATAATATTTGTTGAGGAAATCGGCCCTTAAATGATTGGAAAATCATGGTTTTGATGTGTGTGTGTGAATATGTTTAAGGTTAGAATGTTATATTGTACTTGATGTGTGTGATTGAGTTTGCAGGACTTGGAGAAGCACACATGGTGGACATATCCGAGGGACGAGAGCCGAGGGAGGAGAGCTCAAAGGGCAAGTCGGGAAGTGGACTTCAAGGGCACACGTGAAGGGTAGCACGGAGGCAAGCCAAGGGAAGGCTTGCGTGCGCATCTAAGGGGCGATATCCAGAGGGAGAGGACTTCAAGAGGCAAGCCAAGGGAGCAGACCTAAAGGCACATGTGAAGGAGAAGGTCTGAAGTGGCTGGAACTAGGCTGAGAGGCAGGGTAGTCGACTGGCCCAGGGTCAGTCGACTGCCAAAACTCAGAGAGAGTTTTCGACCTCGGACCAGTCGACTGGCCCCAAGGTAGTCGACTGGTATACCCCGAAAACTAGCCGTTGGCTAGCAATTAATGTTAGGCCAGTCGACTGCCCCTGGGGCAGTCGACTGGTGCAGGGCTGGACAGACTACGAGTTTGTCTTGTTCACCTATAAAAGGAGCACCTTTTTGCTCGTGTACGGTACGGTTCCGTACAGAGTCGAAGTGTTGCTCGTCTGAAGAGTGCTTTCTAGTTCCTCTCTTGTATTCTACTGTATTCTGAAAAGAGAAAGATCATCAGTGTAAAGGTTTCTCCACCTGAAGGAGAATTTTTCATAGTGGAACTGGTGTACGGCGTGGATCCTTGGATTAGTCACCCATCTGGGTGGATACCAAATAAACGGTTGGTGGTTAGCATTGTTAATCTTTTCATTTGCATATTATTTCCGCTACGCTAACAAATTTGTAGAGATCCAATTCGGAAAAAGTGCTATTCACCCCCCTCTAGCACGCCTAGATGATCCATCAGTTGGTATCAGACCCGGTGCATTTCGAAAGAACTAACCGTCAACCGAAGCAAATATAATGACGTTTCAAGAGGGATACTCCACCGCACGACCACTCTTCTTCGACAGGAATGACTTCGCTTACTGGAAAGGTAGGATGCAATACTACCTTATGAACGATATTGAGAACTGGATTAGTGTTGCAGATGGCTTCGAGGCACCTGTCGATGAAAGAGGAGAACCGACACCGATGAGATCCTGGTCGAAGGAGATAATGAAGAGGGCGCAATCCAATGCCAAGGACACCACCACACTGCAGTGCGGGCTCTCAAAGGAGCAACTGAACAAGGTGGGGTCGTTCAAGAGCGCCAAGGAACTGTGGGACAAGTTGGTGGAATTGAACGAGGGGCTAAACGAGTCCAGAAGAGCCAAGAAGGACTTGCTCGTGGCCCAACTCCAATCCCTATCCATGAAGAGCAACGAGACTGTCAGCCAGCTACATGGAAGGGTGAAGGAGGTAATCAATGAGCTCCACATAATTGGAGAGAAGATCGAGAACCGTGACATCGTCAGGTACGTTCTACAAGCCTTCCCGAGAACCACCTTGTGGGCATCCATGGTTGATGCATACAAGGTATCAAGGGATTTGTCCATTGTAAAATTAGATGACTTATTCTGTGAATTCGAGCTACACAAGCAAGCTAATGTCTCTGCCAAAGAGAAAGGTATTGCTTTTGTTGCAGAAAAAGAGAAGAAGAAGAGGAAGGAGAAGAAGAAGGTGGTATACTCCTCCTCATCCGACTCAGAGGAATCCAGCACCTCTTTGGATAGCGATCAAGAAGCGTTCATGGTAAGAAAATTTCGTAGAGCTTTTAAAAGTTTGTCTAACAAGTCATATGCTAGGAAAGGGTCCAAAGGTAAGGGTATGGCCAAGGACATCATATGCTACAACTGCCACCAAGAGGGACACATGAAGAATGAGTGCCCTCAATTGAAGAGAAGAGATGACAAGAAGGAGGAGAAAAAGAAAGGTGACAAGAAGAGGACAAAGGGAAAGGAGAAGGGTGCCACCAACCTCAAGGCAACTTGGAATGATCCATCATCTTCAGAGGAAGAAGAAGAGCAAGTCTCCCACTTCGCTCTTATAGCGCAAGACCACTCAAATTCATCAGATAATGAAAGAAGCTCAAGCAGTGAAGATGAGAGCTCCTCCTCTTCATCATCAGAGTCAGAAGCTTCGGTAAGTGAGGTATACAACTTACCCTCCTCTACTTTAGTAAAGATAATTTCTAGCACTAACATGGACATAGCTAAGGCTAGAAGTAAAATTAAGGATCTAAAATAAGAAATTGTCATGCTTAAAGTAGAATCTACCAAACTTGAAGAATTGCATGCTAGTTCTACCTCTTCACATGGTTCACATCTTGAAACTGAAAATAGGGAACTAAGAAAAAAGGTAGATGACCTTACAAAGGCCCTTAGGAAATTCCAAGTAGGATCTAGTAACCTAGACATGATAATCAACAGTTAAAGGGTCGTTTATTACAAGGCCGGTTTAGGATATAAGCCAAAGACAAAGGAAGTAGCCTTTGTCTCACTCACGGGTATGATTGGTGCATCTAGGAGACTAGGGGCTAAGGGAAACACAAAAAAGGCATGGGTACCTAAGAGGTTTTAACATGATGCTTATGGATCAAAGATTTGGGTACCAAAAAGTATGTTTTCCATGTTGTATAGGTAAAGGTGAAGGAGGCCTCAACTATGTGAATAGTAGATAGTGTATGCTCAAGACACATGACCGGGGATGTGAGCAAGTTCACTACTATTAGCTACTTAAGAGAAGGGACGGTCACTTTTGGAAATAGTGGAAAATTGAGAATCTTGTTGGATCGAGAGAATACAATAGAGGGGGTGAATATCATAAAACCATTTCGGATTAGAAAAAAGAATGCGTAGCGGAAAGTTAAGACAAAAACACACAGAACACAATTGTTTTTACTTGGTTCAGAGTCGCGGTCGGCTCCTACTCCAAGGCCCACGGTCCTTGACCGTTTACTACGGGCAATTCTATAATGCGCAAAGTTTTACAGAGAATTGTACAGTAGTATTGCAGTAAAAGGAATAATTTAACTCATCGTTACCGATGCCCAGTGTGGATCGTACTTCGGTGCGTAGGGTCATCGTCGGCGCTAGAACCTCGATATCAGAAGTTTCTGGAGCAGAGTGCTTGAGCGAAGAGCGTTGTGGCGTTAGAAAAGTGTGTTCTGAAGCCTTGGGGGTCGAACCCCTTTTATAGTGCACCTGGGGCGCCCTGGACGTTGGGGGCACCCTCCACGTGCCTCTTGATCTGCAAACCCCTATCCGGAACTCAGTCATCCCTTATCCCTGCAGGATCGGGCTTGGAGTTTGACGGGGGTGCCCGGGACACAGGGGGCGCCCTGCTTGACTTGTTCAACAGGCTTCTTGACTGACTTGAGTTTGATCACTTCGTTGGCTTGGACCCAGGGCGCTCAGGACACTAGGGGTGCCCGGGACCATCAGGGCGCCCGAGACCAAAAGGGTGCCTGGCCCAGTAAGCTTTTGAAGTGATTCTTGCTTAACTTGTTTTGCCTTGACCTTGGGGGCGCCTGGGACACTGGGGGTGCCCTGCCCAGCTGCCTATCCCTCTCCTTTGGGGCGTTCTGAGCTGCAGAAACACATTCCTTCGGTCCTGCATCCAAGGTTAG
The DNA here is from genome assembly GCA_024364735.1 of Boesenbergia rotunda. NCBI lineage: Eukaryota > Viridiplantae > Streptophyta > Magnoliopsida > Zingiberales > Zingiberaceae > Boesenbergia > Boesenbergia rotunda. The sequence goes on from JAGFNQ010006397.1 coordinate 200,605, forward strand.
TCCAAAACAACAACAACAAGAGTATTAGATAATTCTTATAGTCGTAGCTGTCTTGGTTCTGACTTTGGGTTTCCCAAATGGAACCCTAGGTCGAACCGACGCCTACTGTTCCCTCGACGGGGAGCGCGTCCTCACCTACTCCTCTCAGGAGATTTTACTGTTTGCCAACCGGCTCCTCCGGTTGGACTTTTGCCCAGCTGCCCTTCGCCGAGTCTTCAATTCCTAGTAGTCCTTCGCCAGGTGCCTAGCAGCCCTTCGCTAGGACTTTGTTTCCTGGCAGTCCTTCGCCAGGTGCCTAGAAGCCCTTCACTAGGACTTTGTTTCCTGGCAATCCTTCGCCAGGTGCCTAGCAGCCCTTCGTTAGGACTTTGTTTCCTGGCAGTCCTTCACCAGGTGCCTAGCAGTCATTCACTAGATCTTCAACTCCTAGCAGCCCTTCGCTAGGTGCCTAGTAGTCCTTCGCCAGGTCTTCAACGCCTAGCAGCCCTTCGCTAGGTCTTAGGGTTTCGATGTGCCTAGATTAACTAGAACTTTCCTACACACTTGAGTAACTTTATTATATAACAATTAGTACTTAACTTTGAATCCTTTGCCAATATCAAAACAAGGTTCGATATGGCGCTTCCTGCACCAACAATCTCCCTCTTTTTGATTTATGGCAACACAATTCAAAGTTAAGTAAAAACTTATAACAGTTAATAAAAGAAGGTAAAAACACAATGAAGTATAGCAGTTAAGAACAGAATAGATTGAAAAAAATCTTTAATTCTCATACTCCCCCTAAAACTCTGAATACTTGTCAAATACTTAACTTTGACCATTCATTCATCTTTGACATATATCAAAAACAATACATGGCGAACAAGGTTTCGGATAGAGAGTTTTTAGTTTTTGTAAAACTTCTAAGTTTTTAACAAAGTGGTTTTTGAAAAAAGAATATTTATAAACAACTTTTTGCACTTAGACATTTTTCCATTTTGAAAAGCAAGCCTAAGTTTCAATTTAAAAAACTTTTACTTACAAGGCTTTGCAAAAAATTTACTTAGGCAAGATTTTGAAGCCAAATTTCCCTTAAAATGCTTCCACTTTGAGAATTGGGAGAAATTGTTTTAGAAGAATTTGCAAACTTAGAAGAATTTGCTTGGAAATACTTTATGTATTTTGAAAAATAAAATCTTTGAGAAATTTCTGGACAAGTTTTTCACCAAAAAAACTTTACTTAGAAACATTTGCCAAAATTTTCAAAAAGTTTTTGCTCAGACAAATTTTGTTTACACAGAAAAATTTTACTTAGAAAAAAAACATGTACTTAAAAACATTTGAGACATTTAGACATACTTAGAAAAATGAATCTCTTTAGTACTTTAGAAAGTTTTCAAGAAAATTTTTGAAATGAACCTTAGAAATTTTTCTATTAGTGAAATTTAAAACTAGCTTAAGTAATTTTGAAAATTGACTTAAGTCAAGTAATTAGAAATAGTTTTGAAAATACTTTAGTAACAATTTTGAAAACAGCTAGATCAAGTACTTAGAAACAGTTTTGAAAACAGCTTAAGTGATTTTACTTTTTGAAGAAGGATAAACAAAGTTTTGAAAATTTTGAATTTGAAAAAAAATTTTAAACCTTCTCTCCTTTCCAATCTCTCCCCCTCTGCCATATATCAAAAAAAATTATAGAAAAAGAATATAGCAAAAGTAGTAAGCAAAACAATATAGCAAAAGAAAGATGGGTAACTTTAATTCATATGAAAATTTAATTCATAATATTGCTGATTTTAAAACCCCAGAGTATTATTTCAATTATGATATAACTTAGATCATTTTTTATCATGTTTGCTTATTTTAATTCGAACAGAATTTCTCCCAAATATTGAGGTCTTACTTTTTCAGAATTGATAAAGCTAACTTTTTCTAAAAATTTGTCTCAAACTTTTATTATTATTTTATCTCGAAATTCGTAAAATATTTTTGTTATGCTATTTTTTTCACCTCCCGCACTACTAATCCAAGACCAAGTCTTGGTACATTTTTGTTATTTCTATTGTGTGCAAGGATTAAACTAAATGGCCAACCAAGCGTGGAACAGTGCCCGTCCACCGCTATTCTCCGGCGAGAACTTCAATTTTTGGAGAAGTCAAATGGAGTCCCTTCTGAAAGCTCACATGGACTTATGGCGGATCATCCAAACAGGATTCTCTTTTCCCATAGAAGGTGAGTTAGCAATCGAGTGGGACAAACTGGATGAACAAACCCTCAACCAAATCGAGACCGATGCAAGGGCAACTGCAATCCTACAATGTGGCCTAACCAAGGAGTAGCTCGAACTAGTAGGTCCATTCAGATGTGCTAGAGAAATTTGGAAAAGATTGATTAACCTTCATCAAGAGATCTCAGATGAAGAAGAAGATCAGGTAAGTTATCTTGCACTCTCGGTCCAAGCACAGACAGCCGAGTCAGAGTCTGAACCTGAATCCAAAGTCGAAATCGAACCAGAATCAGACGACGAATTGACTGAGACGGTAATCGATTTCAAATTCTTTTCTAAATTAGAATTAAATAGTCAAACAGATACTGTAATGGTCGAGGAAGGTGTGAATTCTATTTCAGGGAAAACTCCAAGAAAACTGCAAAAAGAGGCCTCAACCTGAGTCCGACTTAGACTCAGAATCCGACGACGAAGAAGGGGATCATCGGAAGCAGGTTCGAATGGCTCGCGACCACTACAAAATGTCAAAAAAACAGTCAAGCAAAAGAAAGATGGGTAACTTTAATTCATATGAAAATTTAATTCATAGTATTGCTGATTTTAAAAACCTAGAGTATTATTTCAATTATGATATAACTTAGATCATTTTTATCATGTTTGCTTGTTTTTTTGGCTTAGAATTAGGATTGGTTAGTTTAAGGACTAAAATGATTTAATTGAAATTTGAACAGCATAGTATTGGGTGGCGGTGAGATGATAGTACATTAGGGAAGCCTTTTCTAATAAGGTCATGTATACACTATTGGATCGAGAGAAAATATCTAAAATAGAAAGGGGGTGAATATCGTTAAACTTCCGGATTAAAAGTTAGAGAAATTGCGCAACGGAAATGTAAAACAAACACACGCAAACACCAAGTTTTTTACTTGGTTCGGAGTCACAGTCGGCTCCTACTCCAAGGCCCACGGTCGTTGACCGTTTTCTGCGGGCAATTCTATATTTTCGCAAAATCAGTTTACAAAATAGTATTACAAAATTAGTGCAGTAAACTTAAATGTAACTCTTCTTTTACCGACGTCCGATGTAGATTGGATTTCCGGAGCAGGGGGACGTCGTCGGCGCTTGAGTCTCGAGTCAGGAGGTTTCCGGAGCAGAGCGCGGGAGCAGAAGAGCGTGAATGCGTTGGAAGAAGTGGTTGTTAGAAGCCTTGGGGTCGAGGACTATTTATAGCCCCTGGGGGCGCCCGGGACGTCGGGGGCGCCCCCCCCCCCCCACGTATCAACTGATCTGAGTTCCTCTCGGTCAGCTCTGATCCCTTCAAACTCGGGATCAGGCTTTGACGGGGGCGCCCGGGACGCTGGGGGCGCCCGGTTGACCGAGTCAGGCTCTTATCCTGTTGGTTTCTCGCTGGCTTGCTTCGTTAGCTTGAGCTAGGGGCGCCCGGGACGCTGGGGCACCCGGGAGCATGGGGGGTGCCCTGCCCATAAGCTGTCGAAGCAATCCTTTTGCTTCATCTGTTTTGTGTTCACCTTGGGGGCGCCCGGGACACTTCGGGTGCTCTGGTCAGCTGCTGCCTCACTCCTTTGAGGCTCTCTGAGCTGCAGACACTCGTTCCTTCGGTCCTGCATCCAGGGTTAGTCCAAAACAAGTACAAAGCAATAGAGTATTAGTTTATACAGCCTTAGCTGTCTTGGTTCTAACTTTGGGCCTCCCAAATGGAACCCTAGGTCGAACCGACGCCTACTGTTCCCTCAACGGGGAACGTGTCCTCACCGACTCCTCTCGGGAGAATGTACCTGATGCCAACCGGCTCCTCCGGTTGGACTTTTGCCCAGCAGTCCTTCGCCAGGAGCCTAGCTGTCCTTTGCCAGGTCTTTAGTACCAAGCTGCCCTTCGCTTGGTGTAACGCCCATTTTTTTTTCTTTTTCCTAAAGCGGCGTTACGTTAACATACTTAGGGCATGTAGACATCATAATGCAGCGGAAACTTTTAAACTTACTCCTACATGCACATACTACCATTTCTAACATCATAACATGGGAACTTAGCATATTAAGTTTATACTTAGCATCATATCATGTCATACTTAGCATCATGTCATTCTTAGCATCATGTCATACTCAGCATCATGTCATAGAGTCATATTCAAGTTCCTAATAGTAAAGGTAAAGTTCTATCATAAGACAAGCAAACATATTGCTCCTTGGCCAAGTCACTATCACACACATTCTTGGATGCCCTCCTGCTGCTTCCTTAGTGTCCCCTTGCGTGATCTGCGGTATAAGAAATAAGACTATAAGCACACAGGCTTAGTAAGACTCTTTCCTACTCACTAAAATCATTCATCTTCTCATCATGAGCACATAAGACATTAACATACTTAGTGCTTTACTTAGAACATAAGTCTTTTCATCACTTAGCATACATTCGTCATGGCATGATCATAACTTAATCATATTCGTAGCATGGCATAAACATAACCATAAAAACATTCATGGCATGGCATAATACTTGGCATAGACATAAACATCGTAAACTTTCATAGCATGGCATAATACTTGGCACAGACATAACATAATAAACCTAATTAAATCATGGCTTCAGAGATTAGCATGGGCAGAAATAAAATCATGGCATTCTAACTTAGCATAAACATAATTAAATCATGGCATCCTAAACTAGTATGAACATAAATAAAATCATGGCATTCTAACTTAACATAAACATAATTAAACCATGGCATCCTAAACTAGCATGAACATAAATAAAATCATGACATCCTAAATTAGCATAAACATAAATAAATCATGGTATCACATATTAGCATAAATACAATTAAATCATGGCATCATATATTAGCATAAACACAATTAAATCATGGCATCATATATTAACATGAACATACTTTGCATAAACATACTTTTCCTAAACATACTTTTCATAACATAATGCATAACATGAATGGATGCATGTGGCAATTGCATATATATATATAAGGATGCTTAATCTTTAAAAACATACTTTTAAATGCTTAAACATAATCATCATATCATTGGGGCCCTGGCTTGTACCACATACATACATCATACGCGCGCATCCCTAAGTAAATACGAGGTAGCTAGCCTCGACCTACTAGGGTAAGGATAGCATAGTCGGTAGTCCCCGAACCGAGGCGTTCTTAAGGTGTCCATCCCTGTTGCACAGCTTCGGTAGTGCCAGAACCGTGAACAGCATAGTCGGTAGTCCAGAACCGGGGCGTTCTTAAGGTGCCCATCCCTTGGACCCATACTTCGGTCCGGTACAAGCCCATTCATAAAATAAAATACTTTACATGCTTCATCATTCATGAGACATTCATGGCATACTTAACATAGCATAACTTGTTACGGCTCGGCCCGTCTACCGGCACATTTACCGGTCCTCTCGACCGTCGTACCGTCGACCATCGACCGTGCCGTTTAGCATATTTATGCCTTAAATACATAAGCATCATCTTTCATTCATCATACTTGTCTTTCATCATCATTCATTCATCATACTTAACATCATCGTTATGCCTTAAAGGCATGTACTTTAACTTCATTCATATGGCATACATACATCTTATTCATAAATCATGGCATACATACGTATCATTCATAAGACATGGCATACATGCATATTATTCATAAAACATGGCATATCATTCATAAGACATGGCATACATACATATCATTCATAAATCATGGCACATGTCTTAAACATTTATGACCTAATCATATCATTCATGGCATATAAACTAATGATTTGGGTAACCTATACATAAGCATCTTGGTAGGTTTAACCCAACCCCTAGCCCTAGGTTATGTCCTTGGCCGAAAGTCCCCAAGGAACCCTAGATCCATAAACCTTCACATAACTTCCAAACAACATCTCATACACATATACTAGGCCATAGGACCCCCTTTGAGTCCATACTTAAGGCCAACCCTAATCCTTTAGTCCTAATCTCACTCTTGGCTGAAACTTCAAGGCCATGGGGGGTATGGAAAAATTCCCTTAAATCCCCAAATCAATTGCTTAAACACCAACCATACCTTACCATAGGGCCATTGGGACCCTTACATGAAATAAGTCCTAACTTTCCACACTATTAAGGTACTTGGCCGAAACCTATAGGGTCTCTAGGCCATGTGAAACATTCACATAAACACCCTCCATCTCCCTTATATCATGTTAAAACATAAAACATTTACTTGAAGTTTGAGACCCAACCCTACACAAGGGTTCTTGATGTTGGCCGAAACCCTAGGGTATCCTAGGGTACCCCAAAAATTCCCAAAAATTATATTTAATCTCTAAACATCATAAGAGAGCATTAAACAACATTATCATGATTTTTGACATAATTATAGACCTTTAAGTCATGGTGGCCGAAACCCTCAAGCTTAGGGTTCTTGGTTTTGTTTCTTTCATGTTGGCCGAAACCCTAGAGTGTCCTAGGGTACTCCAAAAATTCCCAAAAATTATACTTAACCTCTACAAATCATAAGGGAACATGAAATAACATTATAAAGATTTTTAGCATAATTATAGACCTTAAAATCATGGTGGCCGAAACCCTTAAACTTAAGGTTCTTGGTTTTGTTTCTTTCATGTTGGCCGAAACCCTAGGGTGTCCTAGGGTACTTCAAAAATTCCAAAAAATTATACTTAACCTCTACACATCATAAGGGAACATGAAATAACATTATAAAGATTTTTTGCATAATTATTGACCTTTAAATCATGGTGGCCGAAACCCACAAGCCTAAGGTTCTTGGTTTTCTTTTCTTTCAACATCAAATCCAAAAACTAACCAATATATCATGCTAAAAATCATGGAAATCATAAAGAACTATTATACCATAGGTGAGGGAGTCTTACCTTGGGTTTCTTGATTTTTCGAACCTTGAAAGGGAAGGAAATGGTAAGATCTTTGGACCCTTGCCCCCCCCCTTGTCCTTGTATCCTTGGAAGACCCCTTAGATCTTGGAGATGAGACCTCTTGTGGAGCTTTTCCAAGGGAGAACCCTTCCTTGGGTGTTCGGCTAGGATGAGGGAAGGAGGAGTTTCGAAAATGCAAGTAATGGGAAGAAGAGGTAACTCCCAAAACCCCCTTTTATAGCCCATTAAGAAGGTAAATGAAGAGTCTCTCCATGACCCTTCATCTTCTTTTATGCTTTAACCAATATCCACTTCATTCCCTCATAACATTACCTTGCTAGGTGAGTTGGTTAGTGCATACATGGTTGTACAAGAGGTCCAAGGTTCAATCCTTGGGCCATGCACCTTATTTTTATTTTATTTTTCTTTTTATTTCCCTAAAATTCCGAAAATCCTTTAAAAATTCCCCCATAATTATGTTAATATTTCTTATTAAAATCCCTTTATATTTATACTAATTTTCACCTAAAATCCACCAAAAATTATGGTACTAGAAAGCCCATATAAGGCCCATTAGTGCCCTTTTTCCCAATTTAAATGAGAAAACATGGATTTTCTAGGCCAAAGTTCGCATTAATATTTCTAGGTTCCTCGGAAAATTATCTAAACATGCTTAATATTTTAAGAAAATATTAAGAGAATTTTCTGGGTCGTTACAATCCCCCATACCTCGTGAAAGTTCGTCCTCGAACTTAGAATATCTCCGGGTACCTGCATCTCAGCGCGTCCTCACGTTCCCAGGTGAATTCCTCAAACCGTTGACCTTGCCATACGGTAAGGTGCCTTGGGAAATGGGTTAGTACCAGAAACCAATTCGATCTCGAATTCCACTTCTCTATTAGGAGCTAATCCTAGTAATTCATCTGGGAATACCTCTGGATAATTACCTACAACCCTAACGTCTTCTAGCTTCTGGTCCTTGGTTTGACTTACGTCAACCACATGTGCTAGAATCCAGTGTATCCCTTATCTATCACCTTCTGTGCTTTGAGAGTCGATAAAAATTCCCCGGTTCTTTTCCTCGGCTCTCTGATAAATTCGAACATAGAATCTGCCTCAAGTTAAAAGATCACCTTTCGTTTACGGCACTCGACAGAAGCGTCGTATTTGCTCAGAAAGTTCCTTCCCATTATAACATCATAATCCTGCATGTCGAGTACTATCAGATCGTAGTAGAATTCTCTTCCTGCGATTCCGACTGGCACAGCACGCAACACGGGAGTGGATGTCCCTATTTCTCCCGAAGGCAGGGTTGTCAAGAACTTGCAGTCTAAAACTTGTGGAGACATATCTATCTTCTTAGTGTAGAACATAGAGATGAACGAGTGTGTTGCCCCAGTATCAAATAATGCAGTAGCATACTGACTGTAAATAAGTATCTGACCTGTGACAACCATTGAAGCATTCGCGGCATCCTCCATAGTTGGTGGGGCCTCCAATCTCCCTTGGCTCATCGGGGTACCTTCCAGCTCGGCTTGCATATAATGTAGTTTCGCTGGTGCACCCTGGTACGGAACAAGCTGTTGGGGAGGTGCCTGGTTCTTGGTAGGACAGTAAGGGGCTATTTGCCCTTCCACCCCGCAAATGAAACACCAGTTCATACCTTTGCGGCATTCCCCGGGATGCATTTTCCCGCATGTAGCACATAGGGGAAACCTGGACTGTTTATTTGCTGGGCCCCCTTGGGGGTCGTCCCATGGTTGCCGTTTACCACCCTGATTTCCCTTCCCATTAGCGTTGGTACCCTGAGGTTTCTGACCTCTCTCATTGAATGCCTTCCTTTGCTGATTGATATTGTTCAAGTAATGCTCGGTGAGTAGAGCACTACTAAACAGCTCCTCGGTGGTCTGCGACCTGTTAACTCCGCCGGCCACGTTCAGGGCTATTTCGGGCCGCAACATCTTCAACATAAGTCGAACCCTTTCTTTCTCAGTGCAGACCAGCTCTGGCCATAGACGAGCCAGGCGATTAAACTTCTTCACGGCTTCATTGACCGAGAGGTTGCCCTGTCGGAATTCCGTGAACTCGTCGTAGTGTCTGTTTGTGACACACGTATTGAAGAATTCTTCAAAGAATTCTGATTCGAAATCAGCCCACGCCATCTGGTTTACTTGTCTCTTGGTCCTGACTCTTTCCCACCACATTCTGGCATCCCCAGAAAGGCAGAATGATGCGCACTTGACCTTCTCATGCTCAGGCCAGTCCAGCAGCTCCAGTGTACTTTCCACCGTCTTGAACCATGCCTGGGCGTCCCATGGTTCGCCGGTACCCGAGAAATTCTCCGGTTTCAGTCTTAACCACTGGATCAAATAAGCCTCCTGTCGTGCCACAGTGGTTGAGTTCGGCGGAGGAGTGTGTGTAACCGTAGGCGCCACAGGCGCAGCAGTCTGGTTCACTGGTGGAGTAGTAGAATTTTCCTGTTGGTTCATTAAGGTGTTAATAGTTTGCTGTTGCTCGGTAACCTGACGTTGGAGCTGGGTTACTAGTTGCATCAGGTCAGGCGTTGGAGTTGTCTCGTTAATCCGGTTACTCTATCTTCTAGCCATATTTTTCTTCACCAAAGACAAGTATGGCCAATATCAGTTTTTTTTTCTCTACCCCTATATTATTCCTACTATTTAATTCCTAAAATAATCTAAAGTATCATTCGTCGTTACATATCGTAACGTACTTTTCATTATAAATACCGTTCATACTTGCATATCTTAAAATCATAAAACATCTTAATACTATCAGATATGTAAAGAGGTACTTACTTGGAAGCGGCAGGAAGAGGGCTTGATGTGTGTGTAGTGAGATGGTTACTGCTCTGATACCAACCTGTAACGCCCGTTTTTTTTTCTTTTTCCTAAAGCGGCGTTACGTTAACATACTTAGGGCATGTAGACATCATAATGCAGTGGAAACTTTTAAACTTACTCCTACATGCACTTACTACCATTTCTAACATCATAACATGGGAACTTAGCATATTAAGTTTATACATAGCATCATATCATGTCATACTTAGCATCATGTCAGACTTAGCATCATGTCATTCTTAGCATCATGTCATACTCAGCATCATGTCATAGAGTCATATTCAAGTTCCTAATAGTAAAGGTAAAGTTCTATCATAAGACAAGCAAACATATTGCTCCTTGGCCAAGTCACTATCACACACATTCTTGGATGCCCTCCTGCTGCTTCCTTAGTGTCCCCTTGCGTGATCTGCGGTATAAGAAATAAGACTATAAGCACACAGGCTTAGTAAGACTCTTTCCTACTCACTAAAACCATTCATCTTCTCATCATGAGCACATAAGACATTAACATACTTAGTTCTTTACTTAGAACATAAGTCTTTTCATCACTTAGCATACATTCATCATGGCATGATCATAACTTAATCATATTCGTAGCATGGCATAAACATAACCATAAAAACATTCATGGCATGGCATAATACTTGGCATAGACATAAACATCGTAAACTTTCATAGCATGGCATAATACTTGGCACAGACATAACATAATAAACCTAATTAAATCATGGCTTCAGAGATTAGCATGGGCAGAAATTTCTTTTTCCTAAAGCGGCGTTACGTTAACATACTTAGGGCATGTAGACATCATAATGCAGCGGAACCTTTTAAACTTACTCCTACATGCACTTACTACCATTCCTAGCATCATAACATGGAAACTTGACATATTAACTTTATACTTAGCATCATATCATGTCATACTTAGCATCATGTCATACTTAGCATCATATCATGTCATACTTTAGCCTCATGTCATAGAGTCACATTCAAGTACTTAATAGTAAAGGTAGAGTTCTATCATAAGACGAGCAACCATATTGCTCCTTGACCAAGTCACTACCACACACATTCTTGGATGCCCTCCTGCTGCTTCCTTAGTGTCCCCTTGCGTGATCTGCGGTATAAGAAATAAGACTATAAGCACACAGGCTTAGTAAGACTCTTTCCTACTCACTAAAACCATTCATCTTTTCATCATGAGCACATAAGACATTAACATACTTAGTGCTTTACTTAGAACATAAGCCTTTCATCACTTAGCATACATTCGTCATGGCATGATCATAACTTAATCATATTCGTAGTATGGCATAAACATAACCATAAAAACATTCATGGCATGGCATAATACTTGGCATAGACATAAACATCGTAAACTTTCATAGCATGGCATAATACTTGGCACAGACATAACATAATAAACCTAATTAAATCATGGCTTCAGAGATTAGCATGGGCAGAAATAAAATCATGGCATCCTAACTTAGCATAACACAATTAAATCATGGCATCCTAAACTAGTATGAACATAAATAAAATCATGGCATTCTAACTTAGCATAAACATAATTAAACCATGGCATCCTAAACTAGTATGAACATAAATAAAATCATGGCATTCTAACTTAGCATAAACATAATTAAACCATGGCATCCTAGACTAGCATGAACATAAATAAAATCATGGCATTCTAACTTAACATAAACATAATTAAATCATGGCATTCTAAACTAGCATGAACATGAATAAAATCATGGCATCCTAAATTAGCATAAACATAAATAAATCATGGCATCACATATTAGCATAAACATAATTAAATCATGGCATCATATATTAGCATAAACACAACTAAATCATGGCATCATATATTAACATGAACATACTTTGCATAAACATACTTTTCCTAAACATACTTTTCATAAACATACTTTTCATAACATAATGCATAACATGAATGGATGCATGTGGCAATTGCATATATATATAAGGATGCTTAATCTTTAAAACATACTTTTAAATGCTTAAACATAATCATCATATCATTGGGGCCCTGGCTTGTACCACATTCATACATCATACGCGCGCATCCCTAAGTAAATACGAGGTAGTTAGCCTCGACCTACTAGGGTAAGGACAGCATAGTCGGTAGTCCCCAAACCGAGGCGTTCTTAAGGTGCCCATCCCTGTTGCACAGCTTCGGTAGTGCCAGAACCATGGACAGCATAGTCGGTAGTCCAGAACCGGGGCGTTCTTAAGGTGTCCATCCCTTGGACCCATACTTCGGTCCGGTACAAGCCCATTCATAAAATAAAATACTTTACATGCTTCATCATTCATAAGACATTCATGGCATACTTAACATAGCATAACTTAACCCAACCCCTAGCCCTAGGTTATGTCCTTGGCCGAAAGTCCCCAAGGAACCCTAGATCCATAAACCTTCACATAACTTCCAAACAACATCTCATACACATATACTAGGCCATAGGACCCCCTTTGAGTCCATACTTAAGGCCAACCCTAATCCTTTAGTCCTAATCTCACTCTTGGCCGAAACTTCAAGGCCATGGGGGGTATGGAAAAATTCCCTTAAATCCCCAAATCAATTGCTTAAACACCAACCATACCTTACCATAGGGCCATTGGGACCCTTACATGAAATAAGTCCTAACTTTCCACCCTATTAGGGTACTTGGCCGAAACCTATAGGGTCTCTAGGCCATGTGAAACATTCACATAAACACCCTCCATCTCCCTTATATCATGTTAAAACATAAAACATTTACTTGAAGTTTGAGACCCAACCCTACACAAGGGTTATTGATGTTGGCCGAAACCCTAGGGTATCCTAGGGTACCCCAAAAATTCCCAAAAAATTATATTTAATCTCTAAACATCATAAGAGAGCATTAAAAACATTATCATGATTTTTGACATAATTATAGACCTTTAAATCATGGTGGCCGAAACCCTCAAGCTTAGGGTTCTTGGTTTTGTTTCTTTCATGTTGGCCGAAACCATAGAGTGTCCTAGGGTACTCCAAAAATTCCAAAAATTATACTTAACCTTAAAAATCATAAGGGAACATGAAATAACATTATAAAGATTTTTAGCATAATTATAGACCTTAAAATCATGGTGGCGAAACCCTTAAACTTAAGGTTCTTGGTTTTGTTTCTTTAATGTTGGCCGAAACCCTAGGGTGTCCTAGGGTACTCAAAAATTCCCAAAAATTATACTTAACCTCACACATCATAAGGGAACATGAAATAACATTATAAAGATTTTTTGCATAATTATTGACCTTTAAATCATGGTGGCCGAAACCCAAAGCCTAAGGTTCTTGGTTTTCTTTTCTTTCAACATCAAATCCAAAACTAACCAATATATCATGCTAAAAATCATG